>JAJMFP010000169.1:0-297534 GCA_030574855.1 Taiozyma rabaulensis
TATGCCTTTATGCTCATTCGGCGCTAAGCCCGGTTTTATTACCGCTTGTAGCAATCACGCCGATGACAGCTATCGGCCGAAGCGAGAAAAAAAATCAACGTAAAATCAAAGTCGCCAGTTTACTAATTGCAAGTTCCCTGTAAAACTCCGTGTTTTTGGTAGAAGAAAGCTGGTTGAAGGAGATGTCTTCTGCTGAGCCACGCAGAGTTATGAAGATCAACCGTCCAGTGCGAACCTGCACGAAGTGCAAAGCCAGAAAAGTCAAATGTGATAAACAACAACCGTGTTCGAACTGCCTCAAGAAGGGTCTAGGAGACGAGTGTACTTACTTGCAACATAACCTCCCTTCCAACATCAATGTGTTTGACAGCAAAACCAATATCCAATACCAAACGCCTGTGAAATCAGAAGTCCAAGAGAAGCCAGTGAAGCAACAGATCATCAGGGAACCCCCAAAGCAAGCCGATTCTCCAGAATATATCAGTTTTAGAGAAGTTCAAAACAACCCAAAGAAGGTCATCAGTGGGGAACCACAGATCCAGGGTCCACTATCGTGGAAAGTGCTCGCTGCTAAAGACATATCGCTGATCATCATCTCTGAGTTCACTGACTATATCAAAGAAGAGCACAAAAAGGGTAACAACGTTGACATCTTGAAGAAGCTGGGACTGGATAAATCTACTGCGATCTGTATGGATCGTGAACGTTATAGAACACAGAAAGAAAGATTGAAACCTGTCACTGGTGCCACACTTACTGAAAAGATCCTTAAGGTTCTTCCTGAGAAGAGAGTCATTACCACATTAATTGAAGAATACTTCAGACATTTCGCGCCATTTGTCGGTTATGTGAATGAGGATGAGTTCAAGGCATCTATTATCGATGTTATTGGTCCTCTGGGCGACTTCAACGATAGAAACTATGTCGTGGCTTTGAAATTGAACAGAAAAAACGATTTAGCACTGGTTGGGATGTTGCTTATCATGTTAAGACTTGGTTACCTATGCGTGCTATCGAAGATCGATTATGATCCTAAGGTGAAATCAAACCCAATAATTCAACAGGCTACAAGAATACCAATTGACTTGGCCACCATTGAAGTTGCTGAAGAATGTTTCAAATCATTCAATCCATTAGCTGTTCAATCCCTAGAAGTCCTTCAATTCGCCTTGATGATTCGTGTCTACCAGAAATTTGCGCCTGAGTTCGGTGAAGGTTTAAACGGCGGTGAATCTCAGTTCTTCACAGGTATTGTTGTCCAGATTGCCCATTCTATTGGCTTGAACAGAGATCCTGATACGTTCATGATGAACGCTTCGCCAATCCAGAAGAACACTAGAAGAAGAATATGGTATTCGTTAATGCTAACCAATTTGACTGAAGTGTATTCATTTGGGAGCCCTTTCAACTTGGATTCCTTCTATCAGGACACAAAGCCTCCGGGATATATTACCAATGATGGTCGTATTATTGAAGAAAACACCATTTTTAATGAGCTGGAGGTGCTTGTCACCGAACTGAAGGGTTGTTTGAGGCTAGTTTTGTCGAATGAAGGCAAGACCTACGTTCCATCATTCGTCAAGAAATTGGACAATTTGGAAGCCTTCATGAACAAATTCCATGATATCAAGGCCGAATGGATCAAGAGTGATGAGTGGTGTAAATTGAACATCTCCAAGGTGAGAATTTGGGTGTCTATGAGAGTCTTCTTCTTGACCGTTTATTTCCACATTTATCTCCATTACGAGAAGTACAAAGACCATGAATACCTACAATGGTTCTACTTGAAGAAAATCCTGGTGCTGGGTGTTCAGGAGTTCCTACCTTATTGCTCCAGATTGATTAGAGATGGTAAAGCCTATTTTGGTCATACTGCAAACCTTATCTTAGTCCCAGGGATCCTTCAAGTAATTCACAGACTTGCCCTGATTATCATCTCAGTGTTGGTTAGACTCAGATTTGATGAGTATGGCTCAAAGCTTCCTGGTGTTACTGGTCAAAATGCTGAGTACAATTTGATTGTTTCCAAGGTTATCAAATCCTTGACTTCTATCTTTAAAGAGATGCACACCATCGTTAAGAAATTCAATGGTTCCTATTTCTACGCTTGGAAAATTGACACATTCATGACAAGATACTTAGAGGTGGTGGTCAATGATAACAGCATGTATGAAAGATACTATCCTGGTGCCATCAGTTTGAGACAGTTGAACATGGACTATGATCAGTTAGCAGGGTTGCATACCACCTTGGAGATCGCCAAAACCAAAATTGGTGTTTCAGTCCGTGAATTCCCACAACTAGCAGAGTCTCCACAGAGTATATCCACCATTGATGCCTCTCCAACCTACACGAGTGATGTCAGAAGTGAAACAACTCCAAGACCTCAGCTCAACATCAGAGAAATGGACCAATTGTTCAAAAGAGTCATTGATGATGATTCGATCATGACAGGTGGCAACTGGTCAAATTTTGCCAACTTTGATGACACTAACTTTGATATCTTCTATACTTCTACCTACTAATAATCATGATTTAATGGCTTGTACCCAGCTTTTTAGTTCATACCTTTCTGTACTATGTCTGCCATTTTTTTCTCGGGCAAAGGAACCCACTTTCTATTTTATCAACTCCAAAGTAGACATTTGATAAAGAATATTTCGGGAAACAAGAGCAGAATTTTGCCACCCATGAGCGTCTATCTACCCAATCCCTGTCTCCAGGGGATCCTCCTCACCATAACGACACACAATGGCCCGCAGCTGGTGTTCCACTACCCTCCAAGACCCAAGAGTAACGACTTTCTGGCGTCACCTTTCGCTGTTGATGAAGACTTGGTTGAATCAGACACGTCCAGCGAAGAGACTGACGACAGCTCGGGCGAGGATACCGACGAAGAGTCTGACGAGAGAAAGAAGTCAGCTTCTAAGTACGTCTCTGGCCAGACGCTGCTGGATCTACTCGATGAAAAGGATAGGAAGAAGGAAGCTAAACATAGAGAAAGACTGGGGTTTGCACACAGAAAGAAGGGATCAGCTTCATCACATCCACATGGCAGCAACTACTCCGCCAAGTCAGTCAATAACAGTGAAAACACAGTACATACGTTGTCCAACGATACGCAGAAGGTGTTTGGCTTCGAACAAGATTTTCTAGGTGAACTGGTGAATGCTCCGAAACAACTATGCAATACCAAGTTTGAATTGACTGTTGACGATATGACCTTTGTTGGGCTTCCCATTCATGTTAATGAAGATGGCCAATGGAGAAATCAGAAGAGAAAAAGAGAAGCCAAGTCGAAACACTCTACTAATACCAATAACTCGGTGAAGAGTGAACATCTACAAGACGATCAAAATGACCAGCCTGAACAGCTCCATGAGGATGACGTTAAGAGTGACAAGTCAGATGATTCTGACTCCATGACAATGTTTCATGTGGTGTTTGTGATGAATCCGCCATTGGCAGAATATGACTATAGAGTCGATGAGATGTTCAACTTTGTCATCTCCAGATTATCATTGGTGCTAAGGCATGAACAGGCAAAATCCAACTACGTGTGGGAAGAATCCAAAAAGATTTTGAAGATGAAAGAAGAATTTGCAACATCTCCAATCTATGAATACTATCAAAAAGTCACTGAAGAGTCCACGTTAGCCAATGCTCTTTCCACCTGTTTCAACTGCATTTCATCCTCAAACATCGCCAACTTACAAATTGACAATAAACTGATCTCACTTCAGATTCCCATCAAAAACCAATTCAAGTCATTGCTTCCAAAGACCGTTCCTGTTTTGCCGGGCTCCTTTTTATCCTCACTGGTCATGGATGATGAAGACCCAGATTTAGAGGCCCAAGACAGGATGGGTCATATGGCCTTACTACTACTAGATGACCCAGAGAACATCATTGCAGAATTCAAGACCGACTCACACTCTTCACTTGGTATCTTTGTGAAGAACATCCATCCAATGATGTCATTGAACAAACTAGCAATGATCAACCAACTTGAACCTTCACAATTGGTTTCCTTCGCGAGACACTTGATTTATTGGAGAAGAGCTAGGGCCATCATCCCATTGCATGCCAAACACGTTTTCATTGTGTCCCCAATGGCCCCATTGGATAACATCGAGTCTGATACTAGAGGCTTCAGATATGATTTCCCTTCATTGCCATCATTACCATCGTTCCTTGCCCTATTATCCACTTCAAAACCCAGACAGTACGCTGCTATTATCCCAAGTAAGGACCACAGAGAGATCTATATGGATGCTTTGGCATGGCTAGTGAGATATGGTTACGTTACACAGCTATTGACTTTTGTGTGGTTGAAGATACCTAATAGAATCAAGATTGCAGTTGAAGAAGAGTTGGAGCGTGAAGGGTTGACTAAGAAGACTAAAGCTAAATCCAATGTTGCAGATGCTATTGCCACAGATGCTACTAGTAAAGGTGTCACTAGTGGGGATGATCACTCATCGTCTAGTTTGACTTATAACCTGAATGGTCAAGATGTGGAGTTGATCGAAGAAGAGGAAGAAGATACCATCTTGTTAGATCCTGAACGTGCCACTGCTGTGGAGAGAAGATGGATATCGAAGGTCATCAAGGGCCAGCCGCCAGAAGTGATCTCAATCTTCCATAAACTAGTGAAACATTTCAATGGTACCTCACCATTAGAGCTAGTGATTGTTCAAGAGAACGTTTCGCGTCAAGAATTGAAAAAGCTGCTACATAGCATCAGTGAGAATGTCATTTCTGTTAAGCACTGGTGATCCTGTTAATGAACGAAGTTACGAATCATGGAGTAGTGTAGCCTATCAAGACACATCGTGATCTTGATCAAACCACGGGTAGTACGCATCGAATAAAACGTGCATGAAAGCTCTGGCAGAAGAGTTCCAATGTATTTCCATTCCATTGAACGAAATGACAGTACAGCGCTAGTTATTACCAGAAAGAGATTAGAAATGACAGTCCGGCCTCCTACTAGCTACAAATGTGTACTAGTCCCTAGATATTGCGAAGTCAATGGTCATTCTATTAAAATAGGAGCTGCCCATACTCCAGTGAGCACGAGCAAGCCCGCCATGTAGAAAACCTAGATATTTGACGGTGCCTTCTGAGGAAGAGTGGACATGTTCGAGTTATCCCAGCTCCTGATCACTCGTGACACCAGCTTGTGGCGTATGGCGATTAATTCAGGTCATGCACATCATTTAGTCAGGAAAAAGTCGGCAATTCATCTAGGCAGACCAAGACCAAAGTCAAAGTTTATCCACCAGGAAGTGGCAGCTGGCCTCCCATCGAATGGGTGAATGTACGCGCCCAAGTGAAAGAAAGGAAAGGAAAGCCTTGCAAGTTTGTTTGATCTGTGGAAAATTACCTAATTCAGAAGCTACGAGCGAAATTTTATGCAAAAATGCCGACTTTCAGGGCGAGTTGCTTCTCTTCGAAACCATCTGATACATCAGTTAGTGTACCAGCACTATCTATACATTCCTTCAAGATGCTCTGTCTCAATCGGATTTTGTTCACATCTCTGCCACATTCATAGTGGTATTTTCCTGAAAGTTGACGGATTGGACATTTCTGGGTCCAGAAAAAACGACTTTTCCACCCAAAACATCCAAACACCACCTACTCTACTTCTATTCCATTGTTGTTAAGAGCACGCCCAATCCGTCGAAAATTTGGAACTTTTGAGCCCTTCTGGCGAATCCATGAACCTTTCAACTCCCTAGTGGATCTTCTTATGCTTATATAGCTGAGAAACAAGCTATAATGTCTTCAAAATTCGTTCTTCACATGTTTTCTGATTTCATGGCGGTTTTTGGCCCAAAAAAGTATTGCGTTTGGGAAAGTGCAGTCCAAAAAAGCTGGAAATAAGCATTTTGTGCCTCCTACCGCTCAATGTGTCAAATAATAAAGTCGAGAATCGGCGAGAATTGGCTACAATCTCAGTCTTGGGGTTCTAATAGCTTATTGTTAGTCTTTGTGACTATGGCCAAACGTGGTTCAAGCATTGGTCCTACAGATGATCAACTGCCGAAGACCAAGAAACGTTCAATTCCTGCCCCAGCTAGCCCAATAGCCTTGCCAAATGAGATCTTAATCAACGTCCTAAGCTTCACAGACGCAGATACCATCAATGAGCTGCTTCAAAGCTCCCAATTCAGACTTCATTTTTCCACATACTTCCACAGAGTAACTCTGAATGCTGCAACAGCTACCTATTGGACGTTTGATGAGATTCCGTTGACTTCGCTGGCTAAAGAGACCCATTTCCAACCCAGACCTAATGTGATCTATCTCCTAGAAATTGACTGGGTAGATCTAGAACAGCTCTCACAAAGACATATAATTATGGGCCTTTTGGATCAATTGGATGGATGCAATGTCATAGGTACCCTACAGAATGTCAACCTTCGATACTGTTACCTCCCAATAACCTTGATTCGTCCAAATCACATTCGCTACATCAACAGACATGTTCCAAATGAGCTTCACTTGTCATCCTACGCTGATTCGACTCCTCTATCGATATTCAGACCATTCCATCTGGCGTCCTTAAGTCTCAATAAAGTGTACCCTTTAGACTCACTGCTCCCTGATCAGAGAATCGATTCTTTATCGATCACTGATTGTGCCCCATCGATGAACACAAGCATACCAAACAAATTATACACTTCACAACTACGAAAGCTGGAGATTCATTCAAAGCCAGCTGATAATCCTCCTTGGGACTTGTCCAACCTCGAATTTGAAGAACTGTTGGAATTGAAGATCAACAACGCTATTGTCCAGAATGTTGTCTTCCATAAACTTACGGAGATGACGATTCAAACTGCCAACAATGAGACTGTCAAGCTTATTGATGTTGCTGCGCCTAGGCTCAAATCTTTGGCTTTTCAAATTGGTGATCTTTACGCTGCCAATAATGATATTCCGCCACCAAGTTTCCATAATCTGTCAGCACCAAACATAGAGATCATATACATCCCCAAGATGTCTAACAAATACAACAAACAATGGGCCCAGTCCGGGTGGTTTGAGATCGCCCCTTGCTATTCATTCATCACCTTACATTCCTACCCTCTGATGAATATGGTTTTGAATAAGTTCCCCAATATCAGAGGTCTACGTCTGATTGTCAAGAGCTACGCCAGGGAGATGAAAGTTCTACATCGTTTGGATGAATACCCGTCGTTACAAACTCTGGATTTGTCACTTGACCCGAATAAAGGTCTTGTCCCAATAAGAGCTCCTAATATCACGAAGCTGATACTCACAGATATGAACGAGGAACCTCTGGAAGGTCTTGATGTCAATTATCCAAAGTTGGAAGAATTATCACTAAGGAGAGCAAGCAAGAAAAGTCTGCAATTCAGGGCGAATTTCCCAGAACTGAAATCACTGGAAATAACTTGTCAGTCAGGTTTGTCGGAGCTCAAAATGGAGTGGGATATGCCAAACCTTGCTAATCTTTTCTGGGGGAGCTATTTTCCAAGAGTCAGTGACAGAACTTTGGTTTTGAATTTGAAAGATGATCAGCTTCTGAAGCTAAGGCACTTGAGAATTGAAGCTAGTGATTTCAAACCAGCACCTTCTATTCATGGTATCAAGGTTATTATCAAGAACTCCCTGCCTTCACTTCTGGCGCTTGAAAAATTTGGCTGGTCCTTGGGTGATATCGAGTTTGAAGGCGATACTAACCCTGATCTTGTGATCCATGAGTTTGAGGGCCCCTCAAGAAGAGGTACACCTGCAGCTTAGCACATGTGAGAGAGACCAGCAATAAATTATACTGAGTTGTCGATAGATCACTTTCAATCTCTTGTAAAGGAACATATGTCTCATGATATATCGGATCGTAGTTAAACAGTCAGTACCTAGCACAACCAAATAACTATCGAGGACCCAGTACCTACTACAACTGTACACAGGGCCCAGGTTACAGCGTGCACCAATCTTCAGTCTTCAGACACGCCAAACCTTCTGATCTTGACCCAGAACTTTGGGAAGCCGCCCAGAATCGAACAAAATTCGAACCTACGAAAGTATTACCGAGTACAGTTGGAGTACAGCTGGAGTACAGTACTCGAGTGCATAAGAGTCGTGTCCGTACCACTCGAAACGACAAAATCTTCCACTTTGGGAGCTGTTGAGGCTTTAGCGCTATATTCATTCAAAACTAATCTCTTCACTCCTCTCGATCGCAGACATTACAAATCCAGCAGTCTTGAGACTGATCTCTTCACACATCTGGATATTTTGCAGTGGTCCAAACCCCCAAAAAGTGACATTCTGCTGAAAGTATAGTATGCCCACAAAAATGGACTTTTCGTGCAAAACATCCAAACACCACCTGTTTCTTGGGCCCAGAAATTCAAAACAAGTTGATAACGACGTTCAAATAGACGGCCCAACCCCACTGTTTGCAGCTCAAAATACACCTGAATTTCGACAATGGTGAAACCGCAAACAGCAAAGCGTCGTAACAAGATCCTGCAGCAACAACAGGCTGCACACCACGCGGCCTCACAGCACCAACGCGAAGAAGAAGCGGGCTCCCTCCATGACGAAGCTGATGTTATGTCCTTCAGAACTGCTGCCACACACCGCTTCCTCCTCAATCAAGAGCTCCTGGAACATGTCAGTGAGAAGTGGGTACACCTTGATCATATCGTGCTGCCTAAGCCTTTTGCAAACATCCAGACTACAAAGACAGACGTGAATGAGATCAAAGATGAGCTTTACTTTGGTAACCTGGACCTAATGAAGCAAAAGCTAGCTAAATTAGAGTCTGAGTACAGTGAGCTCGAACAAGAAGATGTTCCTAATACCAAGCAACTGAACAAACTGAAGTATTTACACGGTGCCATTGATAAATTGGCCAATTCTTACAGCAATCTGGAGAAGGTCAATGTGCTCGAGACAGAATCACAATTCATAAAGAACATAGGGAAGGACTTTAGAGATGGCACTTACGAGATTAGAGCACTACCACAATTGAACAACGATAAAGCCCAAGCCCCTCCAAATTACTGGGAAAACCTGAAGAGAGCTGAACAGGAAGCTGAAGAGCGTAAGAGAAAGCAACTAGAAGAGATGCAAAGACAGCAGCAGCAACAACAACAGCAACAACAGCAGCAAGTGCCTCCTCCAAACTTGAACCTAGGTACAGAGTCCTTCAATATTCCTGACAATGGTAATCCGGATCAAATGAACTACAATCCAAATGCCTTTGGTAATGACGATATGAATATGATTGATGATATTGGGTTCGGTTTAGGTGCTGGAGGTCTAGATGATCAAGATTTCCTCGTTGATGACGGTACTTTGGATAGAATGATCTAGTAGCTTGGTATGCTAGTTTATGCGTAATGTTCTTTACTGTAATATAATAAATTATTCTATAAAATTAATGTAATGACGTTCACTTACCAAAGACCCTGTTTATCTGTATGATTAGCTTACCTGACCCAAACCCAACTGTGATGACGATGATGACAACATCAACGACGATTTGGACAAGACCGGCGAACATAAATCTAGGAGCAAAGATCTTCCAGACCATCAAGTGTCTTCTGAATACAGTGGCAAAGATCAAGGTACTCAAAGTGACACAACTTTGATAGGCCAAGTAAGCTCCACAGTTTTCAACGATTTTGGAGTAAAGTGAGACAGGTTTGAAATTAGGTGTGGTTCTCCAGAAGGTGATTAATGCAATTGAGATGGAAATGATAATAAAGGAACCAAATGTGTTTAGGACAATTGGAATGTGTGTGACTGGGAACACGATCTTTTCAACCAAAGTGAACCCGAGCTCCCAGTTGATGGATGGAATTGTGGCTTGATGGCCAGTGGTGAAGAAATGGAAACCGGCTAATAAGCCCATGACAACGGGTGAGATCAGATTAGAACGGATATCTAAGATCTTCACGAGCTCACAAAGTGACAAGATCTGGTAGATTAGGACAAAAATGGCAATTTGACCTAACGGTTTTGTGAATAATGAAACCAATGCAATGAAATTCATAACTAGTAGGAAGTACTGTGAACCATAGACATTGTCGTAACCAAGAATGCAAGCTTGTCTGGTGGATGTTTCGGTGTTTTTGATATCAAGTCTGACACATAATGGACCCATTGACCAACCGACATTACCAGCAACTAGGGCAATACCAAAGATGATTCTAGCCAATGTGAACTTCAAAAACACAATTGTACCTGGTAAATCTTCAATGAAGTTCAACGTGAAGTCTGATTGGTTTCTTTCAAAGTGCTCCAACCCCCAGTAACAAGCAGCTAGGAATAACACGGCCTTTAGACATGTGTTCCAGAGAGGAGCCGCACCTTGATATGAGCCTGAAATGTTGAAAAACGCCTTGATAATAGATGGCAGAATTTGAGAATTCAAGAAAATCAGCGCAATACTCCACCAGGTGATACTGAAAGTTGGTGTACACTTATCACCTTGCTCCTCACGGCAAGTGGTGATCAACAGACTCAATCTGGTTAGGATGACAAAAGCAATAGAATGGTAGATACCCATGACCCTTTCAACTTTTTGTTCAGCTTTCAAGGATTTGACTGCTGAGATGAAACCAAAAGTAATCAACAAATAAGCCAAGATGTGGTCTTCCCAAATAGTGAAAGAGTTTGATGCAAAGATAATAGCGTGGATGAATGAGAACAACACCGCTAACAGAGTCCAGAAACCAGTGAATAAGTCAGTGTATCTTAGGAATAACCACCATGGTGAATAACGATCCAAGATTGGGGTGGAGAAGCCGACAATGATCCCAACAGCAACACCAAGTAGCATGAACCAAAACAGTGGTAGGAATGTTGGCTTCAAAATCAGTGACACGGCAGTGAATATCACAAAGAATAATGGAACCATGGCAGCCACAGATGGCAATATCTCTTCAGTGATTTGACTGATGACAACAGATGGAATCAGTTTGGAGTACACAATTAGAATGATCAATGAAGTAGCAAACAAAGTTATACCAATGGATATGCTCAACATGTCAAATCTTGCCCATAAGTCTTTGCATCTTTCCAAAGAACTGTGTTGATAATCGTAAAATTTGTCGTTGAAACCAGCGTCTTTGATCCTTGCGTTCAAGAATTTTTCATTCACTTCCTTGTCATCTCTCAATGACTCTGACTGTTGTCTGTATGTGTGGATTTGTTGTAACGTGATTGAATTTGCTAGCTTCAAAGCATCATCGGTGTGGAAGGCTTCTGCAACTGGCTTACCCAAGTTATTGAAAGGAACAGGTAGACCCATCAATAAGGAGAATGTTGGAACTAAGTCAATCTGGTTAACTTCTCTGTATAACTCACCATTGTTAGCAATACTGTAGACCGATTTGTCGGCATTATGCTTGAACGATTTCTTCTTTGAGTACAACCATAGAGCAGCTTCTAGTTCCTCTTTAGAGTCACCACCATGATTACCTGTTTTGTCCATACCATGATCACCCATAACAATCAATAAAGTGTTATCATCAAGCTTTGACGTAACATTTCTCAAAAACTCATCCATTTGCTGTTGCTTGTCAATCATTGAAAAGTGGTCAGGACCATATCTGTGGCCAACGTGATCTACCCCAAGGGTGTGACCAATTAACACGTCCCATTGACTTTGGTTTTCCTTCTCTAGTAGGGGCATCATGTGTTCAATAACACCATTGTCAACTGTGTGTAGATCCCAGACGTTCAAGGACTCGTATGGGTATGAAGTGTGTAGAAATGGTGAGAATAGCGCTTGCCAGGTGTCATCACCAGTGAAAGTGACCTTCTTCTTGTTTTGGTATAGTTGTTTGATGAAATTATCTTCCTCTATTACATCACCGTCAAAGTTTGAGCCAGCATCAACGAAAGTTGGCAAAGAGCCTGTAGTCAAACCTTTCAATCTTTGTAAAGTGGTGGTTGGTGGATCAGCGATGAATTTCAAAAGCACCGAATTCTCCGGCTGTTGAATGAATGTCTCATAAGGCAACCTTATATGGTTGTGGTATGGTTTGTCAGAGCCCTCATCCGGGATAACGAAGTCAAACCTTAGCGCATCAATGATGATAATGACAGCCTTCTCAAATTGTTGAAGTTTCGGAACATCCTGGAATATTGGATCACTGAGGCTGGAGTGGTTGTCCAAGACAGCTCTGGATAGCAAGAACCCTCTAGTGAAGAAGCCAATGGCTATCCCTTGAAGCACAGCTATGGAAATGAATATGATACTGTAAAAGACCGCCATCACTTTCAGCTTATTGTTTCTTATCTGCAGTCTGGCATTGTTCTGCTGGATAAGCCTCTTGCGCACCTCTTCGGCGTCGTTTCTCTCTGTCGACTGGGACATTGGGTATTTCTATGTGGATGAGTGCTATAGTACAGGGAATGTAGAGCAATTCTCAGCGTGTGGTGGTAGATCAAGGGCAAGTACTTCTGGGATCAATGAGAAGGACCTAGCAGCACAAAATCAGGGAATTAAAGTCCACAGAAACGTGGATACAGAGCAAGTTTCGTGTAGAATAAGCAAGGGATGTGGCTCTTCAGCACAGAGCGGCCATGTATCTCTCCAAAGGTGATTTGACAGCGCACTTGTGTCTTGAAGTTGCCAACTGGCTAATCAACTTGTTTTGATTTGTTCGCACTGATTTTTTTCTGGCGGCGCACTAAAATCCCTGGTTCGCCCACTCTGAGAGACGCCAGCACGTAATAGCCGAGGGAAGCGTAAATGGGCCCAAACAGGCAGTTGAATGCGCAGTGGGTGTTGTCAGGGGTCTTCTAGCAGTGATGTACGATCTAATAATTGACTTACTGGGTGTTTGGAATAGTGCATTCGAAGTTGATCAGAATAATGCCTTGACATATTATAACCTCGCAGCTAAGCGGCAGTTAAGCGAGAAATTATGACAAGCAGTACCCGAGCTACATTAGCGCTAGCTCCTCTGCTTCGTGAAAAATGGTATATTATTTCAATATGGTATCACAACGTGGGTATCTTTGTAAAACTAACGCTATATCTAGCTGAAGAATGGAAAATAGAAGTATAAAAGGTAGCATGATTTGATAAAGCAGGATTGTCTAATGCACAAGGAGTAACTTTTTTATTGGATTTAAGTGAATGGTCTCTTTTGGTTGAAAGTGTTCAAGTCATAACCATTATGGGAGGTGTTAGGTCTTCTTTGATTTTTGTAATTGTTCTGGTTGTTTGATGGGGCAAGCATGCCTTGTGGGAATGAGTTGTTTGGACGATAACCATTAGCTGTGTTTGATTTGAATGCTTGAGTGTATTGTGGGTATAATTGATTGGCTTGGAACATTTGCTTTTGTTGAGCTGGTAGTGGAGTGACGGTTGCGTTAACTGCTGAACCATTGATAACTAGATCTTTGTTTGATAATTCACCACGATCTAAGATCATAAATTCATATTCTCTTAAGAATTGAGTCAAATGTTGGATGGCATCTTCCAAGAACAAGTCGTTCTCTGTGTGGTAGGACAAGATTATAGAATGATGTGGAGCAGTTGAGTGTTTTGATGTACTGTTGTTAGCCACTGGCAACACTTCAAAGTTGTAAAGAACTTTGAATGGGACTCTGATTCTTTCTAGGTATGTTTCATTCTCATCGTTGAAGAATCTTGCAAACTTGGAACTGTAGGAGATTTTGATTTCATAGCTGTTGGCTAGTTCAGTTGTTAGAGCTTTGGAAGCAGCAATAGAGTTCTTATCAACACCCAAGATTTCAACAATGTGGTAAGGTTCTGAGAATTCCATTGGTGGGAACTTGATGAACACTTGGTTTTTCTTTTCAATGTCTTGCATCTTCTTGTAGTCAAACAGTCTGTATTGGTTCTTGTTGATCTTAACATAGGTATTCAAAATGTTGTTGTTTTCATTGTTGTTCCAAATGATGGTGTTCAGTTCATTCTGAACTAATGGGATATTTGACGAGTTCTTGAACGGACACTTGATGATCACATTGTCAAATCTGACCAAATTCTTAGCATTAGATAAGCTCATCTCATACTGGTTGGAAAACTTAACAAAAACGTTGTACTTTCTCATGATAGATTGAATCAAAGAACCACCTGTACCGATGATTTGTCTGTGGAAGGACTCAGGGATGTAGAATTTGAATTCGGATGGAAATTCATTCTGCAACTTCAAGTATGAGTTGAAGAAATCCTGAATGTTGGAAGATAGTAGTTCAATCTTGAAAGTATAGTCGTTTAATGAATGGAATCTAATCTTGGATGTGTTTGAAGAGCTGATAATCTTGTTGATCTTACCATTCTTCTTACCGCTAATGAATTCGTGGTATGATAGGCCAAGTTCTAGTTCAGTTTTGACCACACACTGTTGAGTACCGAAGATAGAAGCAGCATAATTGTGAAACATTTTGAAGCCTTTAATAACGTCATCTTGTAACCCAATCAATTGGAAAGCATTGATAGATCTTTCAGCATATAAGGAAGCATTTGAAGCAATGGCAATCTTCTTGGAAAGTTCCTCAACTTCAGACCATTTCTTATCATCAAGTTTGACCTCAACGGTATAATTGACTTGTAGTGAAATGATGTCATTGGACAACGCTAGGAAGTCTTCAATTGCAAGTTCGATCAAGTCTGAGGATGGGCCTTGGAAGTGGATAACAGACTCGTTAGCACCTAGAGTTGGCAGTTGGATGAAGACACCGTATTTATAGATGATGGTACTCAGCTCGTTCTTTCTGTTCAACAAGATGAAATCTTTCTTATATTTCAAAATATCAACAGCTTTGTAATGGATCTCCAATTCTTTGTTCTTGATCTCTAACAAAAGTTTTTTGGCTAATTGCACCTGTGATTCTAGACCAGTGACATATAGCAAAGCTGAATTTGCAATATCAGTTGTGGCATTATTGAATAAACCAGGCAGTAAACTTGGTAAATAGATGTTGACGCCTGTTTCTTTAGCGATAGCCTTCAAGTTACCAAAATTGACACCACCAATGGAAGGAACTAATGACAATGGGAAGTTTAAGGCATCAATGAATAAACCAGCTTCGTTGTCCAGGAGGATTCTGAACTTGGTCTCGGCCAACAAAGTCCGGTCTGATTCACCAATGATATAGGCATAAGCGGTTCTGGCACCAGCATTTGAGGTTGATGAGTGGGACAAATTCAATGTGAAAGTCTCGATTTTGTTGGAAATGACAATCTCAACTCCGCATAGTTTGGCAAGTTGGTCTAGCTTGGTCTTGAAATCAGAGGCAATCACGTTGTTGTTGATCAATGTCAGATGTTTGGAAAGATCAATAGTGATAGGTTTAACATCGTGCTGTCTGTAGGCACGCAACAGCTTCAAATGGTCATTGATCATATCTTTGGATTCAACAGAAAGGTTCAACACTTGTTCGTCACCATTTCTCGAGTCGATGATGGAGGTCGAAGTAACCGAAGGAGAAGCTGTCTTAAGATCTGAGTAGTTGTCGATTATTCTGTATTTCGAAGTGTCATAGTTTAGAGCTCTTGAGATGTATTCATTGGATGGATCGATATCTTTCCACTGGCCGTTGCTGGAAGCATACAAATAGGTATTAGCTTGTGAATTGTTGAAAAGCAAGTAAGTGTATCTCAAAGGGATCTTGCCAATCAAGGACTTAGCACCTTCTTCAAGCTTGGCTGCGCTTGAGGGTTCTGACGACATGTTGTCTCCTTGAAAGGTCTGCTCCAGTGCAAAGTGTGCTGTGTGATAGCAGAAACCAGTTCTGTGGGAAAGGCCAAAGTGATCCCAGATCTGATTTACAAGGCTGGAGATTTTTCATGGGTAAACAAAAAGATCGAAATGTAAACAAAAGCTTATGTAATCCAGAAGTCATGTGAACGTCATGTGAAAGTCACGCTTTTTAAGGCTTCTACTCAGGAATCCTTACTATTCATGCTCTAGATCCACCAAGGAGAATCTGTGGTGTATTATAGTCCTACTGCCGTATAATAGGCCTATATCTGTTTTCATTACACTTGTAGATGGCTGTATCTAGGGCCTAGGCGTATTTGCTGCTCCGATCATGAATTGTCATAATCCCCAGACTTCAGAAAAATGACGGACACTTTGACTGACTTGATATCGCTATCACGTCACAGCAGCAATGCTTTCCTTCAGGACCAAGGGCTACAATGGGTACGGCATCCAGTACTCTCCCTTCTTCGACAATAAGCTGGCGATTGCCACGGCTGCTAACTATGGTCTAGTCGGTAATGGCCGTCTATACATCACCTCCATCAGTCCTAACGGTACAATCCAAGAGGACATTCACTTCGATACTCAGGACGGTCTGTTTGGTCTTGCCTGGTCTGAATCCCATGAAAACCACGTCATCACAGCCAACGGTGATGGTTCCATTAAGATCTTCGACATCGCCCTGGGTCAGCCCTTCCCTATCATGCAATTTAAAGAACATCAAAGAGAAGTGTTCAGCATACAGAATAACTTGGTTGATAAGCAGCAATTCTTGTCCACCAGTTGGGATGGTTTCATCAAGATTTGGACTCCAAGTAGACCTCAGTCACTGCTCACGCTGAACACAAACAAACCTCAGTTCCGATCCAACTGCTGCTATGAGGCAAAGTTCTCCCCACATAATCCAAACTTGATCACCTCCATTAATGCCAATTCACACATCCAAGTCTTCGACTTGAGACTGCCAAAGCCTGAAATCTCAGACTTCATTGGCCATGGAGGTACTGAGATCCTGACATTGGACTGGAACTACTACAGATCGACTGTCATTGCCACTGCTGGTGTTGACAAGTTGATCAAGATCTGGGATATGAGAATGATCTCCAATGACCAACCACCAACGCCAGGCCAGCCATTCCACAAGACAGGCCCTCCTCCATTGAACCAACTGGTGGGTCACGAATTTACAATTAGAAAAGTGAAATGGTCACCACACAGTGGCTCTGAATTACTGAGTACTTCATATGATATGACAGCTCGTGTTTGGCAAGATCAGACTGATAACAAGGCCAGATTCTTAAACAATAGGGTTAAGAATAACAACAACGGCAGAATATTCAACCAGCACAGAGAGTTTGTCTTTGGCTGTGATTATTCGCTATGGGGTGATCCAGGCTGGTGTGCCACTACAGGTTGGGATGAGATGTGTTATATATTTGATACAAAGAGGCTCTAATATAGACCACCAACTCTGTTTTCGTTCAATCGTTGTAGTTTGGCATTGCGTAGATGGTAAGATTTGCGCGAGTCTTTGTAATTGGAGATGAATTTCTGGATGGATTGCTCACTGTGTTGGTCGATGTCATAGTTTCTCACGAAGCCATCGTACAGTTGATCTGAGTAAAGTCTTGTGTCATTAACAAGTTGGGTTAGTGACTTGTGGAGTGAATCGGTGGAGAACTTCTTTTGTAATACCTCAAACATCTCGACTTGTAAAGACTGCCATCTCTGTATCAGGATATCCAATTTGGCTAGGTCTGCGTTGACAGATGTCTTCGATTCTTCAAGCTGTTGCAATTGTGTGATGTAAGACTGGAGTTTGGTAATTATGTCGTCCAATTTGGCAACGTTCTGCTGGATATTTGGTTCCAGGAGAGTCACTACATACCCCTTGAGCTCCTTCACAGAGGATATCAGCTTCTGTAGCTCGTGGGTCGGAAGATTGTTGAAATTGGCAGGGAGGCTGATTGCTGGTGGAGGAGTCTGTTTCGGTGACTGCGAGGCGGTATTGGACGTGGAAGAGTCTGATTTGGCAGGAATTGGCGGTGTGTGACTATATGAGGGAGGGGTTTCGCCCTTTGGTGGCAAAGACGGAGGGTTCTGGCTCATTCTGTCGGTGTTTTTGGTGATTTTGAAGTTGGAGCCTCAGCCTTTAGGCCCAATCGAGGTACGATAATTTTGAAATCTCAAAGAAAGTGGAAACGTAAATATCAACAAGATCAACAAGACACAAAGCACCGCAATTGCACCCGCCCACGTCCACGATGAAGGACTCTGCGCTCAGCTCCAAGGACAAGAAGTACAAGCAGCTGCTCCAGAAAGTGCTGCTGCACTTCGAGACGGTCGAGGACTGGCCGGACTACATCTCCTTTCTGAACAAGCTCCAGAAGGCGGTGACCTCCAGCTCTGCCTCCACCAAGCACTGGATCCCTCACGACCTCGAGATCGCCATCATCCTTTCCAAGTGTCTCTCGCCCAACTTGCCCAGCGGTGTGCACCAGAAGACGCTCGAGGTCTACCAGCTGATATTCAAAGAGCTAGGCATAGATACACTGAGCTCCAAGGTTAATGTCTGGATACCGGGTATCCTTCCAATCATGCAATTCGCCTCCATCAGCATCAAACCGTTGGTCATCCAGTTATACAAGGACTTCCTCTTGACAATGCCCTCCCATGTCTTGAAACCATTGATCAAACCGATCTTATCATACTTGTTCTGCTCCATTGATGATGAGAGAAGTGAGTTCTTTGACACCTCACTAGACTTAATTGACAAATTCAGAAGCGAATTGAATGACGACTCGTTGTTCTGGCAAAGCGTGTTCATGATCATTATCACATCTGAAGAAAAGAGACTCGGCGCCCTTGTGTGGTGTAACAAGAGATTACCTGACTTGAACGTTGTTGTTAACGAGTCTGATGAACAAGGCTATGATTACAAGAAGGAACTTTACAAACAATTGACCCCTGAGCAACAGGCATTGATACTGCCTGAGCCAGGCCTCCTGATAAGAGCCTTCATCACAAGTTTACAATCTGAAAATTTGTTGATTCAAAGAGGTTTCTTTGACATCTTGATTAAGAACATCCAATTGAACTCTACAGTGTTGCAGAAGTTGACTAAGACTACAGATCTACAGAACTTGATCACAAGCGTCACTAATACCATTTTGAAGAAAGATATGTCTTTGAACAGACGTGTTTGGAACTGGTTACTTGGTCCTGAAGATGCGAACTCCACAGCTGCTTCCCAAGAAGAGTATTTCCAGAAGAATGGGTTTGAACTATTGAGCGACGCCTTGTTGAAACTGATCAATGGTGAGTATTTCCATGAATCTACAAAGTCTGTGTTCGAACAAAAAGTTTCAAGTTTCAAGATCTGTTTGGCCATCATGGATAAATGGGAAATCGGTTCTTTAATCATTCCAAGAGTCTTGCTACCTACGCTGAAATCTATCAAAAAGTCGGTTGAGACTAAATCTAACCAATGGGAAGAGATCTTGAAGAGTGGTGGTGCATTGTTCGATGCCATTGAGACCATCACAATCTTTCAAAACTTGTTCAAGGAGCTCAACGAAGGTGGCGATGAAGAATTCTTATGCTTTATCCTCCAAAACTTCAATGTCAACGATGAAGAGATGATTGTTCATCAATTGCCATTGCTGCTGATCACTGCATTGATAAAGAACTCCAAGACTGAAACGTCGTTCAAACTAATGAAACTGCTGCTCGATTTAATCCCACAAAGGGCATTTCTGCCTATTGAACATGCCGTTGTGGATGATGCTCTCGAAGACAAAGAGGTGCTATTGAAGATTAGCCACTACTACAATGAAAATGATGATGTTATGAAATTGCCTTTCCAACCTGCTGATTTGAGTTTCATCTTACTGAGACTGGCAACCAAGTTAGTTGCTGATCATATCGGTGAAGATAAAGATTATCAATACTTGGAGATCTTGAACGTTGTTGTTGATTCAATCCCATTGTTAGAGTTCAAAGACAAGTCTTTCTTGGACATCTTGCAGACAGTGACTTTTGACAACACACAATCTATTATCCAAGTATCGAGACTATTTGTCAAATACAAGTTTGAGACACCATTTGTTCAACTGCAAGTCCTACAGAAGATCATCCACCAGTTGCTATCTGTTCTATTTGTTCAAAATTCTAAGTACCAAATTGAAGTGGTTAAGGTCATTCAGGCTCTGACGTTTGATATCAACAGTCATTACATTGAAGCTGCTATCTCATCCTATCTACTGTCACTCTCCAACTTCAGCAAAAGATTAGAGATCTTCAATTATCTATGGATCCATTCTACAGATGATAAATTCTTGAACAGACCACTATACATCATTCTTGATGAACTGAACAATCAAGATGATTCCGATTCCGTTGTCAAGTCCATTCTGAACAATTGGGTCTTGAACTGCTCTTACAATGGCTTTGGTAACAGACTTTTCCAAATCTTGACCTTGAAACTTCATGAGAGTCTTGATGACTCTGAGATCTTCAAATATCATTCTTCATTGCTCTTCCGGATCTTGAGCATCGACCCACACTTGCTGAAACTGTTTGGTGAAGAGCTGGTTATTATCAATTCTGTTGAATTCAAAGATCTGAATGGCTTCACTTACAAGGACTTTACATTATGGGTGTTGTCCAATTTCTTGTCACAAAATTCTGGCTGTTATGATTCAAGTGTTTTAAATGCTATCTTCAAACTCACTGAAAAATTGTTGAATGGCAAAGACAACACCAAGATCTTTGACTCACATTTCTTGAAGGTGTTTGAAATTTCAAGTGAGTTCATCCTAAATCATCCAACACATCAAGAATTTGATCTGATCTCCATTGTCCTTATTAGCCATTTAACCAGATTGATCAAGTTGTCCATTGAAAGTACGAAATCATCGTCAGATTCCATCTTGTTGATCAAGAATGACAAGGGTAAGAGTTCATTGATTGAATTTTTGCTATCCAGTTTTGACAAGTTCAACACTCCTGAGTTGTTGGAGACTTTGCTGAACCTACTGAACACATTGTTGAAGTTCCAAGATGAGATTATCTTCCAGTATGTTGAGTCTATCGCCTTGACCATTTTGAAGAAAGTTGATGAATTGTACACCAAAAGTGTCTCCAAAGACGATGTCTCCATTTCACTTCTGTTGACCCATCTAAAAGAGATTTTGCTGCTGTTGAGAACTTATGTTATCACTCTTGAAATCAATGACCCTTCATCGCAGGCCAATGAGGATTCTAGTCATTCAGGTTTCTTCACAAGTGTCGTTTCAAACGTTTTCAACGCTGACTCTGGTAAGAAAGAAGGTGACGATGAATCAACAGCTGTTAGAAACCGTCGTGTGTTGGTGAACTGCTTCGACAAGACTACACATACCTGCTTCAAGGTTTGGTTGGACTCTGACTCAGTGTTGAAGAACGATGGTGAATCTGAAAACAGCGAAGGTGGTGGTCTATCGCTGAAATACCAAGCTATGAAACTGAAACATAAATCCAAGTTATTGTTGGAGTCGTTGTATGAACTTGAACCTATTGAAATTTTGAAATCATTAATTCAAAACAATGAAAAGGATTCAACTGGGGTGTTCAAACTGCTACATGTGCTAGATGGTACCAGACCACAACTGACAATCCCACACATCTTCAAGCTATTTAAACTGAATCTGAAGTCAACCTCAAGACCAACAATCATCGAAATTTCTGATTTCTTGAACAATTACACACTGTCACTACAAGATGACTCTATGGAGGACATTTTCCAAGATTCTGTGAACTTCTTGAGAGAATTAAGTGGTGAGATCAACACATACCCTAAAAACATTGCATTAGATATCCTGAAATTCATCGCCATCATTTCTGAAAAGTTGAGTCATTCCAAATTTGGTGAACAAAAGAAGGTAAAGAGAGAAGTCAACGACATCTTTTTGAAATTGTTGCCTATTGCCTTGAGCTCCAAGAACAATCAAGATATCACGTTGGCATTATCCACAAACATTGGTCAAAAGGATGAAACCTTAGCTGATGATGTCTTAACTTCGAGCCAGCCACTAGAACCAGTCACTGCTTTCACCAATGAAGAAGAATGCATTCGCGTCATTAGATACACTGTTCCAAGAATCAAGTACATCGTTTCAGATGTTGATAAGCAAGGGACGGTTGTTTCCACAATTTCTGTCAACTTCTTAGCTTCCAGTTTTGTCAAGTCAAGCAAGAATTTTCCATATGAGATCAAGAGTTATCAGCTAGACTTGTTGAATGACTTGGTTACACATTATCCTGCTGTCAAAAGCTTGAAGTTCTTAATTTCTGAAGTGTTCCATGACACGAAATTCTTCAAGATCAGATTAGACCAGTTGTCAGAATGGAACTCTATTGTTAAGCATTGGTTAGGTTATGATGACACCATCGCCAATTCTGCTACTGAAACTTCAGGTGAAAAGATTTCCGAATTACTAGTCAAGAGTACACAATCCACCAGTGCTGCTGTGAACATCTTCAACTGGAATGAAAATGAACAAAACATGGCTAGATTGTTGAACTTGAGAAGAATCGGCTACTTGTTGTTGATTAGTGATAAGGATAAACACATTGTGCTGTTGAAGGAAATTTTTGCTAAACTTGATGAATTATTGAGTGGTCAGAACCTACATGGCTCCGATGAATTGTCTTCACTGCTGAACTTGGAAATCTTCACCATCTTGAGAGTTGTCATCTTGAAGTTTTCATCAATCCACTTGTATGATTATTGGACCTTCATCTACACTTCACTACAGAGGTTCTTCACGAAGTTGTTAGATGCATCAGAGAAAGAACTAGGGACACTGAAGTTGCCTTCTGTGTTGGCTGCTTGTAAATTGTTGGACACGCTATTGGTTTTGAAATTTGAAGACTTTCAAGAGTGGATTTTCATCATTGACACTATCAACGCCATCTTCAAGAATTATGATATCATCAGTTTGATAGACACCATCTCTAACAAGGACGATTTATTCAAAGATGGAACTCACAGTGAAAAGACACAAAGCTTGCTGACCAAACTATCTGATTTCAAAGGCTTGAAGAGACCTGCTCTATTAGGTGTCAGAAAAGTGGATACGCTGTTGTCATTGAAACCTTATTTTGACGGTTTGAGTTACTACAACTATGAAAATGTCTACAATGGTATCAGTATCGATTACGAATCATGTCTTGAAGACATTTACTCAGATATTTTCGATGATAGTACAGAACAATGAACGTTAAGTTAATAATACATGCGAATTCTAGAATATATAATAGTAATGAAACCAGTCATTACTTGTAAGTTGTGTCTCATCATGGGTTGGAAGGAGCAGTCGGGTATGGGCTAACTGTGTTCCAGCCAGGTAGTACATTACCCATGTCAAAGATCTCCCAGTTTTCATAGCCAAATCCCTGGATCAGATCGTTCAAATTGCTATTTTGTTGTGTTGTACTTGGTGATAAGACTCTTGGAGCTGGTGTGGATCTCAAACTGCTCAAGGCATCGTCTTCAGGGCTGTTTCTTTCAAGTATTGGTTCGTTTTTCGGCGTCAACTCCTGTGGTGGGTAAACTTGTTCTGAAACTTCACCTTGACCATAATCATGAATCTTGTTCTTGAAGTCATCGTCTAATAAATAGTGTTTCAAATTGTTAACGTTCAGTTCCTTTATGATTGAATGGTATTTTTGACCCATTGTCCAGATATTTCTCTCTAGTAAACTGATATTATCGTCACCCAACCCTTTGTAATCTTGCTTCAACTTAAGCAGTGAATCCTTGCTGATCACCCTCTGTAGCACCTCATTGGAGAAAGCAACAAAATACAGACAGATAGTAGCGTTGGTGAATATCTGGAAAGCCAAAAATGGGGCATCAACAATCAGGTTAATGGATTTCAGCGTCTTTATGAGGTTTGAGCAGTCTTTGACGGTCTTCAATAAGGATTGCGTATACTGCCACCAACTTGCAAATGTAATCAAATTCTTTGAGTTTTTCAAGTAGAACACTTCTCTGAATAGGAAGATCTTAGATAGCATAATCAAGCAATGTAGGTAGCCGTAGTGTTCAACGTTATTGATCTTGATGTAGTGATTCAAATTTTCAATGTTGAACTTCAAGTTGTCAGGTAATGTACTCTCTAATATACTCAGATCACTGTGTAATCTGTTAAAGTTTGAGTTCTTGTCCATTGGTGATAGATTTTCCTTCAGAGCACCATTTTCGCCACACCATTTAGCAATTTTGGACCATAGTTCAAAGAAGAAGATTTGAAACCCTAGAGGACTGACGTTTTTCTCTTTGGACTCAGAAGTCAAGACTCCCAAACTGTCATCGTAGTTAGGATAGCTTGTGCTCATCCCACTGGAGAATTCAAAGTCATAACAGGGCATAGCGATCTTGATTTCGTCTATCTTGACTGCAAATGATCGGTTTCTCCCACTAGCATTGGCTCTATCCATCATGTACACTGACCACATTGTTCTTCTCACACTCTCCAGCTTGACATTTTTCTCAAATTGCGTCAGAGAGTCATTGGATTCAATCTTTTGATAGCATAGACTATTTGGATTAGTCAAGCCCATGATAACAGCCATTCTAGCAGCGATTCCATTGTATAAATAACTTCTTGAAGCATTGGAATTTCCCCATTCATGAGAACTCAAGATGGCCAGGGCCTGGACCCTTTGGACAGATGGTCTGTCAAAGATGTCACTTACCAAGTTTCTAGCGTAATAGCCAAAGTAGTTTGAAGTGTTGTAAGGAGTTTTGGATGCATTGGAAGTCTCTGATTGTAATAAGTTAAATGAAGGTTCAAACCCTTCAGGGTCGTTATCCTCGTTAAAGGCACCGTATATCTCTACCATAGAAGGTTCAAATCTGGCACAAATAGATAGTATGGCTAATAATAATAGTGGATCAAACTCTGGTTCTTTGACTAAGTTGATGTTCAATAAATATTCATGGTCAATCTTGCTCTCTTCATAATGCTTCAAGTAGGACTCTTTGTGAAGGAACTGGAAGATACCGTTGTATTGGTTGGAGAAGAATATGTTTATGACCTTTATGAGTAGAAATTTTGGTGGAAGCTTGATGGAAGTAAGGAGTCTGGTATTGTAATAATTCTTCTTAGAAGTTTGCTGGACAGAATGGTTGGTAGATGTGGTGGAAGTGATGCTTGATTCCGAGTACGATTTGGCGACCTGTGAAGCCTGTAATGCACTTGATCCGTTCTTCTTCAACGACCTTCTGACCTGCTGGTAACCCTTCGGCTTGTATATACAGTCGTTTCCGATCTTCAGGCATCTCTCGCATGGAGAATCATCGCCTGGATTTTTGCACTTGATCTTGGACTTTCGACACAGCTCGCACGCGATCGAGGACCTCACCGTGTGTTGTTTTGCCACAGAATCGGGGCTCTCCATTGTTCTGTGCTGTGTGTGGATCTGCTGTCCTTCTCTACCGGCTTTTTCTCTCTTTTTTGGCGGATTTCTCCCTTGTTGATGTTTTCCTGTTGTCGAGCCGTTAAGTTTTAACAGTGGCTGAGAACAGTGGCTTTTTTTTATGTCAAAAAGTGTGAGATTGTTCGGTTGGGCCCTTATCGGCAGCCGAGCCGAGATCCGAGCTGTGATTACTCTGGCAACGGAAAGTAATGAACAATTGGTGGGTAGAAGGCCCTTCTGAGCGAGTATACCAGCTCAAACTGTCGATAACTCATGGATTACAATAGTTTTAGTCACTCAGTGAGGCTACAACCTTCAATCTCGCTTCTGAAGTCGTCATTTCCTTGTCAATTTCCCTACAAATGGCAAGCTGGTGAACGATTTTCAGTTGATGCTGCTGTATGTTTTTTCTAGTCTAAGTTATATATCATATAGTGTGCTTTGATACCCTTCCCATTTGGGTCTGGGTTCCCTTGTTCATCACATTTGCCAACGCCAAAAGTCATGGTTTCGTACTCTTTGAACCCGTAATGCAAGTAGATTTCTCTGGCTCTTTCATCGACAGCCTCCAAGACACATGGGACACCTTGTTGTTTAGCCTTCTCCAAGAATGGTCTGATTGTCTTACTGGTGGACCCTTTCACTATACTTCTGGCAGGATCCTTCACCAAGATGGTCAAATGCCAGTGAGGTTTACCTTGAAGGTACTTGTCACGACACCTCTTGAACTCGTCTTCAGTTTCACGCACTTCATCATCCATTGGCTCTGGAAATTCTGGAGTCTCGTGTTCAGGTGGGATCCAGACCGATATGGAGGCAAAGTCGTCAGCTTCCGCAATGTGTGTCTCCGCTTGTTCGACCAATTGGATCAACCTCGTCTTGAAACCTGCAGTGCTTTCTTCTAAAGTACAACGTCTGCCAACGTAAGCATTGAATGGATTACCATCGAACGCCTTTGCAATGACCTCAGCCGCCTTGTCGTAGTCTTTTGTTAGTTGGTATGGAGGTTCCATTGTGATTACGCTGTGGATCGAGAGGCTGAAGCTCACAGTAGTTCAGATCTCGAAACTCTCCAGTTCTTTATACATTTTTCGAAGTCGCATTGAAATTCCCGATTGGGCAGTTCTATGCAGAACGAACATAAAGGCGCTTAACCGCGAGTTCGAATGGCTCTTTAAACGCCATGAGTTGAGAATGGACGTCGCTATTGGCTTCCTGTGTTTGAGTACGGCGTTCGTACGAGATTACATCTGATCCGTGAATCCGGCTTCGTGTAAGTTATACAACTAGTCGCAAAAGGTGTCAACAGTCATGAATATAACGTACATCAACTAGTCAGCGTTAACTACAACTAGCTTCATGATCAAAATCGTAATATCATATATAAATAAAGCCATTAATAGTCCTAAACCATGACTATCTCATCGTTATAAACGTTGTATATAAGTTAAACCATAGCAAAAATCAAATAAACCCCTTCCCGTGTTCATAAAAACCCATCTGTATACAAAAGCAAATCAGCATCAAAAACGCAAAACAAATCATATTATAAAGTGGTGTAGTAGACGTCAGTAATATCGTAGTTCATTCATGGTCACTGGTGACGACCATTGCATCTTCCATAGCTGATGCCAAGTCATCCTGGCTGCTGTGGAAGACAGCTCTCCCATCACCGTTACCAAAGTCTGTTCTCTTATAAGGGACCTCGTTACCAAAGATCTTGTAAACATCCCAAAACGTTTGACCCGGTTCAAAATCATAAGTGCCAAATTCAAGTTTGCTATTGGTGATTAGCGGTGGACCCAACAGGCAAGTATCAATCTCAACTTGGGATAATGGTGAGTGTTTCACTGCTTTCTTGTTTCTAATAGTGATCTCCAATACTGGCTTCAGTGGGATGAAGTCTGGCAACAGTGATTTAGCAATAGCAGTGGAAGGCATCTGGTATTGAATGTTACTTGATCCATCCAGGTTGATAACTGTAATCTTGTTAGAATCTCTACCCAGTGCCAACAATGAGTTTGAAGTTCTACCCATATAGGCAGCTGACAAGTTTGGTAGAACCCAGTTCTTGGAGATAGATTCTGAATGGAAACAATGGATGGAACCAGATGATCTTGTTAAGATTTGGAAGACATTGTTCGAGAACCAATGAATGTGATCGACGATGGAGCCGGTCTTACCACGTAATTGGATGTCAACCAGTGTGATCTCTTCAGGTAACCTCGTCAATTCCCACTTGTATAACTGATCACCACGTTGTGAGATTGTGATCAAGTTAGTGTTGAATGGTGATAGTGAGATGTTGGAAACACCATTTGGTGGCTTGAACTCAGATAGTCTTTCTTGTGTCTCTAAATCAATGATAATAACTTTCTTGTCCTGTTGGAATCCATTCATCAAACTTGAGATGTAACTTCTAACATTTGACTTCAAGTTCTGGTCACCAATCGCCTTCTTCAGTGAGTTGATGTCTGATAACTTGGACAGACCATCAATGGCAGTGATGCTCAGATTTTGCAAGATTTTGGAATAGACAGAGTGGTTGTGTGAAGGGACGTTCAATTCGGTCAGTTGTCCATCATCTAAAGCATCTTCTGGTGAGTTTGAAACATAAGCAAGATATCTGCCTTGGATATCGAACAAACAAGTACCATTAGAAGTGGCAACATCAATCGTCAATGGTAATGGGTGACCAAACTTCTCATCGAACACTGTTAGAGAGCCCTCTCCTGTGGAGATACCAATAAATCTTTTGGATGATCTTACTGTGAATGGCTGGAATCCGTAGACGCTAGGAGGTAGGATCAGTTGTTTCTCAATCATATCTTCCTCGTACAACTGACCAAAGTTCTTGATGACAAACAGCGTCTCATTGGATCTCTTGATAGTCAGTAGCACCTTGTACGTGTTTCTGTCCTGGTCCACATCCACAGGAAGTAGGTCTAGGATCTCATCTGTCTGTTTCAACCCGTACAAAGAGGCAACAAGGTACAACCCATCATAACCATCACTGTCATTCAACGTGCCCAGCGTCTCCATCTCTTTCAACTGCAAACTAGAAGGGATCCAGTCCCACACCTCGACACAGTTCCCATAGGACACGAAGACCTCACCATTTGGGCCAATCTTGATTGTTTGCTTCAAACGTGGGTTCTGATGGCCATTCACCGCCCCCGTGATTGGAGTCCCATTGGCTTTGTCCTTCGAGTTGTTGAACGTCTGCGAAGTCTGGTACTTGAGCTTGGACCATGCTGCAGAGACGCCGAGTTTCACGGCAGTGCGAGGCGTGGTAGGGCTGTTGAGACGCGTTAGTAATTCTGTTGGGCATTGTCTGTTTGACGTATGTGTCATTGTGAGACTCACGTTTTGAAAATGCGTGTAGGATCCTTGCCTGTAGGCATGGTGAAGAAGCAGTGGCGTGTTTCTGTGCTCTGTGTTTGTCAATAGTGTCCCTGGATGGTGCTAGTGGGCGCTTTAGTCTTCTTCTCCTGTGTTTTGGCTGTTTGTTGACCCTGTTTTCCCCTAGTGGCTCAAGTTCGCCTATCGCTTATCAGTGGGAAATCGCGGAATTTTAGAGACATCCAGACACCAAGTGTATAAACTCCGTAGGACTTATCGTGAACCCGTTTAAAAGCTGATAAAAGTTGGAAATCTATAAAGATTTGGGGATCATTGGATCCAGAATGACCATCGGAACTAGTGCAGGGCGAGTCACTTTGTTCTCATTGACTGATTTGTCCTTAAATTCCGTCGATAATTAGCTAGCTGGGGCATATTGATCAGGCGTAGCTAACCTGGAATACACTGACTACCTACAAAGACATCATCTCTATCGTAAATAATTATATTAAGCAGTGTAAAAATCAAAATGAACGAATGAACGAACTATTATACAACTATATACTTTTGTGGAAAGTGGCATTATCAAATAAAATGAAAATTGCCTTCATTGACTTAACGACCAGTGTATTTGATTTCAAATGGACGTAAAACGTTATAAGTAATGAAGGCGAAGGAAAAGGCCAATTCGAAACCGATATCGGCACCTGGGTAATCACTGTTTGGGTTGATCTTAGCACCAATTGGACCCAAGTACCAAACTTGGTCCATACCTAAAACGGCACCGGCGATACCGACACAGAAGGCAACAGTGGCAGCAATACCAATTGGGTATCTGCTCTTGTCATTCCAGCCTTCAACATCGTAACCTTTGAAACCTTTCTTGTAGAAGAAATGTTCAGAGTAAGCAATGGCTTCGTAGACGGCCAAGTAGTAACCAATCATGTTCATGAAGTTATCCATGACGGTTTCAAAATGGTAGTAAGCTGGGATACAGATAGCTAAAGTCAAGAAGTTACCCATAATGGTCCAGGCCATTCTTGGGATCTTGGCTAGTGGTGACCAAAAAGTTTGAGCACAGAAGGCAATAGTGTACATGTTTGGAATGTTGTTGGCAACAGTGGATAAAGCCAATAGAACACAACAGAATTCACCGAAACCACCTAAGGAGTTGACAGATAAGATGGCGTACATCAAACCACCGTTTTGGTGTTCGTTGTAGTATTCAGCCCAGACTTCATCCTTGTTAATACCAGTGACAGCAGCGGCACCCAAGACCATACAGAAGATTAATGGAATCAATAGACCAACAGAGACGGCAACGAAGATCTTGGTCTTGGAGTAACCCTTTCTGATGTAGACAGTGTAATCAGCAGCGTAAGTAGTCCAACCAGTGGCGAAACCGAAAATGGCACCACCGAATGACAAGACACCAGCAGCAGTAGCTTCACCACCAGTCATGGTACCAGCGTCAAAGTTACCAGAGATCTTGATTCTAGCAATGAAGACCAAGAAGACCATTAGATTTGGAACCCAGGCGTACTTTTCGTACAAGTGGACAACTCTGTAACCAAACAAGGTGACAACAATGGTCATGATGATCAATAATAGACAACCAGCCCATGGTGGTAGGGAATGTGGTCTGTTGACCATGTTCAATAATTGGGCAGAAACCATGATGTTAACAGCACCCCAACCAACACAGGCAATGGCAGTGATAAAGGCAAAGATTCTGGTAGCGTAATCACCAGTCAAGAATCTGGATAAAACCATTTGTCTTAGACCGAATTCTGGACCAAAAGTGGAAAAGAAGGCAACAGATAGTAAACCTAGGATGTTGAAGAAGATGATGGTTAGAGTAGATTCCCAGAATGTTAGACCCATAGCACCACCACCCAACATACCTAAAGCCATAGCAGCAATGACCATATTGGCAGAGAACCACATGGAGGCAGCTTCAATGATACCTTCCTTTGGGTTTCTTTCGTCTTCTAGGACACGCTCGATACCGTGAGTTTCAGCGTTCATGGAAGCAGCAATCTTGTTCAACCATGATAGCTCAGTTTCGCTTTGGTAGCCTTGGGAGGATTCACCTAAGTACAGTTCTTCATCCTTGGAAGTGGCAGAACCTTTCTCAAGGTCTTGGAGTTTGATATCAGACATTGTGCGGTGATTGAGCTTTGGGACAATAGTCTGTGTGAGGGATCAGAGAGGGAACAATGGTTCTCTGGCAGAGTTTATATATCTGGAGCGGCGTAGAACGCAGATAACCAATGAAAGGCGGTCAAAGATAAAGATAAAAAGAAAAAAAGGTCCAAAAAGCATCTCCCAAGGCCAAAAGTATCAGGAGCTGGAAAAATTTTCCAGAGATAAGCATCGGAAAAAGAAACGACACAACCGTTTCTCATGCAGCGCGAAAATATTAATTAATTTAGAGATTGGTCGGGCCACGGGCGGAGGCGGGAAGTGGGCAGCCGCTCTAGGGAGTAGTCAGCCTGGGCTGCAGGCCGGCGCTAGGCAGGAGCAGAGGCGCCCCCCTCCTACGCCATGGGCAGTTCTCCTTCTACGGGCTAGGGAGGGTCCCTGCCCAGCTTATAGGCGGGAACCGAAGGCGGACTAAAGTGGCTGCAGAGTGGCACTCTTGAAAGTCATCTCAAAGAGGAGCCAAGTCCAAATCTCAGGGACCAGCAGCGAATGTTCTGTGGTGCCGTCTGTGGTGCGTCGTGAGTTTGACTTGAGGTTGGTGTAAATTGGCTGAGATTGGGAATGACTCTTGTGGACGGGCTTAAGCACCATCCAGTCCCCGAGACTGGGCATCAGACTCTCCAGACCCAGCACACGGCGTACTCCAGGCCCCAGTCCCCTACTGACGGGCCATTGTCCCCTGTAGACCTGACAAGACCCCCTCGCACAAGACAAATCTGGATCTAAAGAGCGATTCCCAGCTGATAACGCTGCCATGGCTGCTCCAGCTCGCGAAAACCGCTGCAGATCCTTCCCGGTAGGCGCCACAAGCCGCCGGTTATTTTCTCCGATGCCTATCTGGTCCCCCCGCGAATTCGGTCGTCTCGGTGATTTCCTTGTTCCGCGAACTCGGTCGGTGAGCTGGGGCCATAGGTGAAAAATGACACACAGGGAAGACAGACGTGCTAGGAAACAATCAGAAAGCAGGCACAGTTCTGCATTACGCCGGGTTTCGTAAATCGCTGACACATGCTGCTGATAAAGAGATCGCTGCACTGCTCGAAGAGGCTGCTCTCGCGGTCCAAGCTCCAGCACCACATCCCTTCATCCAACCTCTCCTTCGAGCAAGAATACTCCATCAGATCATCCCTCGAAAGACTCATCACTGAATACTCCAAGAGACAGGTCCCACAGATCACTCTGAACTCCCTGCTCGAGCTGTCTAGACAGAACCCCGAGAATAATGCCATTGCCACAATCAACTACCTAACCATCTTCAACACAAAGAGACTAGCTGCCTTTAGATCTTTACCGTACCTAGTGGTATTAAACCCACACATTTCAGAAACTTACAACTTATACCTAAAATCACTTCAACTATTGCTAGAGCTTCCAAGGAAAATAGACAAGTTCAAACCTGGTACCGAGAATGAAGTCCATCAGGCATTATTAGACTTTTCAGATATTCACAGAGATGCTATTCCTTCATTATCAACAGGGTTTCAAGAAGTTTCTGATTTCTTCCCCAAGGAGTCCATCGTCCAGTTCTTGAATGCACATTTCAGTGATAAGATCAACATGGAGACAATGACCAACAACTTCATTCAAACAGTGGAATCGCCTGGTGATAATATCGGTATTGTGACCAAGAATTTAAACATTGCAGAATTGATCCATGTCTATGCTGGGTTTGTCAATGATATGACATTCATCAAATATTACAAACAGGTCCCTGTCAAGATTGATTTCGGTTCAGAGATTAGATTCCCATACATTGGCAACCATTTAGAATACATCTTTACAGAGATCTTGAAAAACAGTATAAGAGCACATATTGAATCCAATAAAGCTGACAAACCAGTGGTTGTCACCATTGTTCAGAATTCCACCACTGATGGGAAACGTTCCTTGGGGATCAGATTCAGAGATGAAGGTGGTGGTATCCCACCAGAAATCGAGGCCAACATATTTGATTATTCATTCACATCAGTTGAAAAGGAAGTGAAAGATGGTGGCATGAGTGACAATATGATCCCTGGCGAAGACGTCTCCACTGTCGCAGGGATGGGTTACGGTTTACCTCTAACCAAGGCCTATGTTGAACAATTTGGTGGTACGTTAGAATTACAAAGTTGTTATGGTCTGGGAACAGATGTCTACGTTGAACTAATAGGACCAGATAACTCATTACTTTAAATACATCTTATACACTTATATACATGACTAATTTCCTAATCTTTAAAAACCCCGCTTGTAAACTCCCTTTACTGTTCATTATTTTCTATCGTCGTTGTTGAAGACCAATTCAGTGATATCTTGATGGACAGTACTTAATAAACCGGCATTTCTAGCTCTCTTGACAGACTTGGCCAATCTTTTTTGGTTCTTCAAACTTAGCTTTGTCACGTCTCTGGAAAGGATCTTACCTGTACTAGACAAGTATTTTGATAGGTATCTTGGATTAGTGTAGAAATCCAAAGGGTTTAATCTTTTCACATCAAAAGTTCTCTTGGAAGAGGCTTCTCTAGCGGCTTTCTTATCAAGGGCCATCTTGGCAAGTGAGAAATCAAATGGGTCGTAGGTTTGGTTGGTTTCAAAGGATTTGACGTATGATGGTAAGATTGGTTTGGTGATTTTTCTCTCTATGCTATTCACTTGGTTTCCTAGGTAGACGTAGGCATTTTCTAATTTGGAATCTGAAGAGTTTCTCAGCACCCTGCTGGTCGACAGACAGCGTCTGCTTGTGCTTGTGATGGACTTGAACATGGTCTGTTTCAGGTGATATTGAAGGCAACAGCTGCCACCATAACTTACAGCCAATTTGTTGAACTTTTCATCTTCCGAAAAAAAATCCGCGAATTCGTTTGATGATAAAACATCCAAACACCAACAGATAAAATTTCGTTTCTCCAACAACGGCCCAAAAATCACCTCTTTATCGTGTCAGTGTCAGTGTACTTTCCCCATACAACCAGTGGAGAACATCCAGACACAAAGCCATGACGGAAGAAGACCAAGAGGAACAATGTCCGCAGTGTCAGCACTACAAGGGCCCCATACCGCACACTGTTAACTGGATTAGTTGTGAGCAATGTGACAGCTGGTATCATTTCCATTGTTTAAACTTGTCAAAAGATGAAGCTTCCAGAATCCTTCGATACTACTGCAGCGATTGTCAACAAAGAGATCCGAGACTCAAGACAGAGTACAAGAGAACCAGTGGGAGGTCGAAGGCCAAGATCGATTATGTCGCTTTGAACGATGGTGATTTGGAATCGACTTATATCAGCTCGATACACCCACATATCGATGCCTTCCAAAAATGGCGCAACCCTGTGAATTCTGTCGGTATTGATACTTTGAAAGGTGATGAGCTCACAGTGGAATATGCTCTTCGAACAAAATTACCAAGGCCTATCAAGTTCCACTGCAATGAGAAGGAGAAATTGGGGATTAATGTCCCATTGTTCAGCGTTGATGAATTAGTTGAAGATCTTGGTGATGATCACCCGATTGAAGTCATGGATGTCCTAACGCAGAACGGCACGAAAGTACAATATGATCTTTCGAAATGGAGAGACTATTTCGTGAACAAAGTGGACCGTGATCGGATCTTGAACGTGCTGTCACTGGAGATCAGCCATTCAGATATCGGGAAGTCGATAAAGAGACCAGATTACGTTGAACAAGTTGATCTGGTGGATAAAGTATGGCCTGAGGATCAAATCTCCACAAAGCCAAAAGTGTCCAAATATTGCTTGATGGGTGTGCAGAACAGCTATACCGATTTCCATCTTGATTTTGCAGGGACTTCGGTGTATTACACCATTTTGAAAGGTTGCAAAGAGTTCATCTTCTTCCCACCTACATCTTTGAACTACAAGAAATTTGTACAATGGACACTGGACCCCTTGTTGAATAAGGAGTTCCTGGGAGATCTGGGCTTGGAAAGAGGTGTGAAAGTCAAACTATCTGAAGGTGAAGTATTGATCATCCCATGTGGTTGGATCCATGGTGTCTATACACCAGAGGATACTTTAGTCATTGGTGGGAATTTCCTCACGAGCTTCAACATTAAGCAACAATTGAAGGTCATTGAGTTGGAGGATATCACCAAAGTTTCCAAAAAGTTTAGATTTCCTAATTTTACGAAATTGATGTGGTTGACTGCTCAACAAGTGGTGAATGGTGGTATCAAGATCGGTCGTGATATCGATGTGGAGAATTGTGAAGAGTTATACACTTATTTGAAGACTATCAGTACCGATCCCGACAAGAAGCTGGCTTTGAAGGAGAGTATTGCCGATGTGATGGGTAGAACTGCTGTTAAGGGATTCTTGCAAAGTCTCAGGGAGCTTATTGACGGTCAAATCTCTGGTCTTGCAGCTGTCAAACAAGAGAACATCGCGATCGATCAGATCTCCAAAAAAAGATCACTAGATCATCATCAACAAACAGAGGAAAAGAAACCAAAACTATTTAACGAATGAATGAACCAAAGCTACAACTGTGTTATTATATATAAACCTTCAATTAATATCTAATGTATAAAACTTGTAAACTTTTTTTTTTTTGTTTTATAATGACTTTTCATATTTTTTTTTTGCTTTTCTGAATGTTTTTTCTGAATTGAAACATTGAAACCATAAAATCTTTAAAACAACAAACCACAATTAAGAACGTTGAGCTAACAAGGCTCTTAATCTTTGAACTTCATCTTCCAACTCGGCGTTTCTCTTGCTTAGAGCCATCACCTTGTCTTCCAATTGGTTCATACGTTCCATCTTTCTGGCTCTTGAACGACGAGCAGCTTCAGTGTTTCTAGCACGTTTGGAAGCAACTGGATCAGCAGAGTCAACAGTGATAGGAGCCAATGGTTGGGATCTTTGCTTCTTGTTGTAAGAAACAACACCAAGAGCATCCTTGGAGTATGGTAAAGACATTGAACGTTGGGATAGTTCAGAGTCTAAGAAACCAGCATCACTAGATGAACGTTTAGAAGAACTTGATGGGACAGAAGTGGTGAAGTGTTCAGACTTGATGACTGGAGAAGCACCGGCAGATGAAGACAATGGAGAAGCAACGGTAGCTGAGGATTCAACATGAGATTCAACAGGTAATGGAGCAGCAACAGTGATTGGTTCCAATTGTTCTGGGATTGGTTCAATGGACAAGTCAGTTGGGATTTCCATTTCACTTGGTTCAAACAAAGACTTCCAGTTGGAAGAATCAACCTCTTCAGTTTCAAACATTGGAGTGGATTCCTCTAATGATGGGGAGAAGATGGATTCAACAATTGAAGAATGCAATTGGAATGGAGTGACAGTACCAACGGATGGTGATAGTTCTGGAACTTCCATCTTAACAAAGCCTAATTCAGGGAAATCTTCAGATGAAGCTTGTGACTTGACAAATTGGTTAAAGACAGATTCACCCAAGATTTGTCTTGGTCTGGAATAATCATCTTCAGAACCAGCACCGGCGCCAACTGCAGGAGCAGCGGCAGAAGCGTTCATGATTTGTTGGGACATAAAGGCAACAGATGATGAGGATGAGGATTCAACAGTGGATTCAAACATTTCAAACAAAGCAGCGGCTGAGTCAATAGTAACAGGATGTTGTGTAGCAGTAGACATTTTGATATTGGATAATGATAAAACTTTGATAATAATAATAAAAAACTCTTGGATAAATGGATAAAACTTATTCTAATAATTGGATAACTTTGGATAGTAACTCTAAGGTAATGGGGATCTTGACGACGTCATATTGGACGGATTTGATAACTTTAATTCACGGACACATTTTGGATAACATTTTTAATAAAACTTTTTAAAAATCACTTATTTCTGATAAAATAATGATTAGACTCTCTTTTTGGGGTTTAAAACTCTCTCTTTAAATCTTTTTTATTTAACACTCTTTTAAATAAAACTCTTTAATCTTTTAACTGGGGGTTAATTGTTTAGAAGCACATCTTGACTGATACTTTCTAATTCTCGCTGGGTGGTGGTAACTTGTTCGCTTGTGGTAACGGGGGCAATGGGAAAATAAAGTTGAGTGTTGTTTTGTGTCTGCAAAAGTTTTGGAGATGTTGGTGAGAAAGTGAAAAAGGATTCGGGGAAAGGCCGCGTTTTTATAAAAAACACTGAAAATTTTTCAGGTCACAAATTGTTTGGCCGGAAGAGGCAGTCGCGAAATTCGCGGGGAAATTCTGCGCTGTGATTGGGCAGCGCGTGCCCGTGCGCGGATGGCAGATTTATTTTTTGTGCTGTTTTTACAGTTTTGGATGGTAGTTTGAAGCTCTGAGTCACCAGAATTCGCAGAGAAGATAAGCACAAGCTGGAAGGGCTGAGGTGGGAAAAAAAAAGGGCTGATCTCAGCTACCTGTTGTCTCTGTGCTCTGCTCTGTCTGTTCTGCTTTGTCTTTTGAAATCTCTCTTCCCCTGGCAGCTGCCAACTGGACCCTGCACACAGCGCGTCCGGTAAAGGCTGCTGCTTTCTCCGGTCCTCTCGCCGCTAACGGTGCTGGTAGCCTGGAGCCTGGAGCCTGGAGCCTGGCGCCAGCTGGTGGCGTACGCGACGCGCTTCTCGTTCTGGCTGGGCTTGGTGCAGGAAGCCTTTGGCGCTCACGCTCACGATAAGAGTTTGGTCCTTTGGAATCCCGATCCTCTGCTCATGCACTAACAATGACATATACGACCGCTGCAAGTAATACAAGCTGAACATCACTGACTACGGACCACCAGATATTGACTATGATCTCTACAACAGATTAAGAATCAATTAATTATAAATTAGTGTCAGCACATGCAAGGTTAGTTCTCACCACCTCTAATCCTCATCTTCCCATTTCAACCTCTGTATGTACAAATAACCAACCAGTGCCAAAAATGCCAACATGTTCAGCAAATAAATATAATCTTTGTCCTTCACCCTGTTTCTCCTTCTCTTCACCGTCTTCCAGTATTTACTATCCCCTATACTCGAGTTATCCAGCTCGTATCTCGACACACCATTCTTCATCTCTTCTTCCTTCAACCCATCATTATTACCGTCATTGTCATTATCATCATTATCATTATCCTCTCTATGCAACTTTGTCAACTTGTCCACTTCGGAACTGCTCAGTTGATCCTTCCTCACCACGCCTTTAAACATGGGCGTCAGCATCTCTACTGAATCCTGTGAATGGCCCACCTCGTCAAAGGGCTCTGTGCCATCCAGACCTGCAAAGTCAAACAGCACCTCGGCTCCTCCTGGATGGCTATCTATTATCTCCGTCACATCGTACACTTTGCCATGGATCACCATCCACAAGTCTGTGGCGGAATCATGCTGTGCAATCTCACTCGGCGTGAAGGACGGTACCGGTGGCTTCTTGGGTTGGTTCCCCGATGCTGATCTCAGCTTTGTTAATAGGAAGTTCATGGGCGTGAAGATGAAGGGCATCAAGCAAGTGTGAGTATGGTGGTCGTGTCAAGGATATATGCAGGGATTATGTGATAGGAGGGCTGCTCTGTGGATTGGGGTTGAATCGAGTGGCACCAACAGGGGCAATGTGCGCTCAAAGTGTGGTTTCTAGGGTTCTTAACCACTGTTTAGTGTCCTTTTTACGAGCAAAATTTATTGCAATTTTCACTTCTTGATCCGCGAAATCGGAATGTGTATAGAACGGGTTCGCGGTATATTTTTTAGGTGGTTGTTTTTTTACCCTGTCGTGATTTCTTGAAATCGAAAAATCCGACGATGATAAACATGGACTCTGGACCTAAATTCGAACCTCCCACCAATCCACCACCACCAGATCTCGAGGGCAACACTCAACCACCACCATGAGCAGAAGAGCCAACGACAAGAACCAGACCATTCTGAAGAGCCTCCTCAAGGAACAGGGCAACAACAACTGTGCTGATTGTAAGACGGCCACCCATCCAAGATGGGCCAGTTGGAATTTGGGTATCTTCATCTGTATCCGTTGTTCAGGCATCCACCGTTCCATGGGGACCCACATCTCGCGTGTGAAGTCTGTGGACTTGGATACGTGGACCGATGAACAAGTGAGATCAATGGTCAAATGGGGGAACAATAAGGCTAATTCCTTCTGGGAGGCTAAACTACCTGGTGGGTCTCATGTCCCGGATGATTCCAAAATTGAGAACTTCATTAGAACTAAATACGATCTAAAGAAATGGGCTGCCTCATCTACGGTGCCAGACCCGGCCACTTTGAGCTCCAGTGGTCAAAGTTCTGCTACTACTTCAGCTCCTTTATCAATCAACACTTCTTCCACTTCACAGACTGCAAAGCAAGAAAACAGAAGATCACTGAACAACAATCTATTAGACCTAGAATTCGGCTCTCCTATTGCCGCTCCACAACAGAAACAACAATTCCCTGTCCATCACCAATCCGAATCCCAATCACAGCCACAAATACAACAACAACAGCCACAACGTTATCAACAACCTCAACAACTACAGCATCAGCAACAACAACAGCAACAACAACCATCTAGAAACGACAGACCTGAATTGAAGAAATCCATCCTTTCACTATACTCCACTCCATTAGCCGCTTCAAATTCAACGCCAAACTTCCCTATCCATCAACAATCCACCAACAGCTCCACTAGTTCCTTCAGTGTGAACTCCAACCAAAACTCATTGAACGGCTTGAACTTCAACAACAACACGAGCTCAAACCATTGGAACAGCACTACAAACCTAAACAACCAATGGTCAACACCAGCAGCCACTAATAACACCGCCACCAATACTACAACCAACAACAACCAATGGAATAACTCAAACCAATGGTCCACTACTTCCACTACTAATAGTACTCCAACTTTGAGCAACAGTGGTCTCGATGATGATTTGTTCAAGAACGTTTGGAAATAGAGAGATAGTTTTTACTCTTATAACTACACAATAAACAGCATGAGGAAATTTGTATTCGAAAAATTGTAAGTATTAGATCTCTATCCTCTGTGATCTGGGATGTTTCTCCCATGGCTGGTAGTCGATGAACTATTCAATGACCACTGGTTGGTAAACCTGCATATGCCTTGAAACTATCATAAATCAACCATTGTGAACCGGTCAAAGTACCAATCATGACGATTCTCACAACAAGACCGTTCCATAACCCACCAAACCCAATCTTCTTATAGATTCTCCCCGTGGCGGCACCAACGGACTCACCAGCTTTTCTCTCATTGTTGATCTTGGAGACCATAACGTCAGCAGGATGTGACACAACAGCACAGAAAATACCGGCAATGTAACCACCTAGGAAAGAAACACCAGTTTGTTGCATTTTCGAGTAGTCAGATTTAGACTTTGGTAAATAGCCATAGATGACCTCCACTGTCTTTTCAAACGTTGCAAATTTACACATGGTGTATGGGATCTGTCTCATCCATAGGGGAACCAACCCTTTATAAAAACCCGCATACCCTTCAGCAGCAACGTATTTCTTCCAGCCATCGGCCAAGTTCTTAGCATATGGAGGGATTGTAGTCTGGGTCTTGACCTTGATGGCTTCAAATGGACATAGGAACAGATCAGCAATGAACTCGGCAGAGGCAGAAGCAACCAAATAGACACCGGTTCTGTAAGTATAAGCATCCTTCTCACTCAAGAACCCAGAGTAGAAATTCTTGAAGAACTCATAACCGCCGAATTTGAAGGCACCTTGTAAACCGTACCCAATGAAAGTTGCTCCAACACCGGTGAATAGACCCTTGATACCTTCCTTAGCAAAGATGGTTCTGAAACCCTGTGCATTGGATTTGTAGATGTTGGCATCGACTTGTCTACGACACTTCACCACGTCCAGTGGAGTCACTGAGGAGTGGGTTGGAGCACAAGCGATGAACCCACCAAGTGCACAGGTGTAGTAAAACTCGGATGAGCCTGGTTTGATAGCACTAAAGTCCTGTTTGATGTCCTTCTTGACCGTTTCTAGAGGGGAATTGATGAAGATCTTGTCCATTATAACTCGAATTCGATGTTATCAAATTTCAAAGAACACGTAGCAGTGTAGAGTCGGGATGTAGAGAGATGTGGAAGAGTTCAAAGGTACCTTTCCAGACATCTTATAGCAAAAAGGTTAAAGCGGAGTGCTGATAACAAGTTTCAGGCCCAAACCGATCCGAAATTGACTGTAAAAAAGCAGCGTTTTCTCGATGGTTGTCAATCTGAGGCTAGAACCGAAGAGTCAACCACTTCACTGGCACCTCACATTGACCCACTGGTGCCCACAGAGCTCGTTTCCACTGCCATTTCCTTCCCGCTTTGTAACCACTTCCTGCAGGCGGCCGTATCAGGCAATTTTCGCGACTGTCACCAAATCTGCTCCAAAATTCAATTGTTTACGAAGAAACGTCGAGGTTTCCCAGACACGTCAAAGCTACTTTTAGTCCAGATTCAACGCCAATTAACCGCAAAACAACCACGAAATGGCCGCCTATTCCACACAAACCGTTGCCCAGCTGAAGGAGATCCTGAAGGAGCGTGGCCTGTCCACTGCCGGTGTCAAGAGCGACCTGGTTGCCCGTTTGGAGGAGAGCGACAAGGCCTCCGATGCACCAGCTCCAGCCCCAGCTGAAAAGGAAGAAGAACTGCTAGAAGAAGTCGAGGAAGAGGAACCAAAGCAAGAGGAGCCAAAGGAAGAATCCAAGGAAGAATCCGCTGAAGACAAGCCAAAGACCATCAAGCAATTGACCCCTGAGGAACGTAAGGCCGCTGCCATTGACCTATTAGAGAAGAAGATTGCCAGAGCTAAGAAGTTTGGTTCAGAAAAAGACGTTGAAGATGCCCAGAAGGACCTTGCCCGTGTGCAGAAGTTTGGTGTTGAATTGGGTACTGCCCTGGCTAAGGAAATAGGGTTGGCCTCCAAGGAGTCTCTGGAGACCAGAAAGCCACACAGAAAGAACTTCAGAACGGGCTACCCAAAGGGCCACAGAAGCAGAAAGCACTGAGTGTATACGTGTTTAGCGGTGTATAAAATGAATAAATCGAGCAACGATCTGGGAAGTAGGAGCGAGATCTGGCATGGACACGCCTCGTGGGTTTGGTATTTTGGCGGCAAGAACATGGAAGTCTCGAGGAATATCAACCCAAATTGGACATATCCACGAACATACCTGCCACCAGTACCCGATCCACGCCACCGGGGCCCACTCCCACCGGTGTTCCCGCCCCATGCAGCGATCAATTTTTGTGTCAAGTCTTATCTTTCTTTGTGTGGCCCGCACCGGCTGCTCGCTACAGGGCCACATTTTGATCTGATAATAACGTTCTCCTTAGAAGGAATTGGGAATTGGGAATGGCTCACAGCTCGCTATAAAACCGGGAAACCGCTCCTTCTGCGCACAGGCAGAGCCCTCCCACTGCCCACACACCGTCCCTGCCCACCAGGCCTCCCTCCACAGCGTCTCCCTCCGCCTCCGGGCCCCTTCCTGCTGTCTGCGCGGTCTGATCTGGACGCTTTTCACCCCTTCGCTTTAAGGCGCAGTACATTGGTGGCTTCCTGGTGCTTGTTGTCCCCTTTTCTGCTGAGCTAGGTGCTTTCTGGCGTGTACCTCTGGCGACTCAAGGCCCCCCTAAGACCATGAGCTACCAACAGTTCTACCCCTACCCTCCGCCGGACGTGCTGCCTGCTCCTCTGGCCGCTGTTCCTGGCATAGACACGCTTCCAGTTGGTCCTCCAGAAGGTGAAACTACACCGACAATTGAGAACAAGGAGAACATTGCTGCTTCTGGCTATACCCATGGTGCTGTCAACGACTCCTCTGGTGTCAAGAAGTCCTCAATCGTCATGATCCACCTGTTCAACATCCCTCCGGGTGTCAGATGGAGAGATATCAAGAATGATCTGTTATTACCACACGGTGTCCCTGAAGAAACAATCTTACACATCCAAGTCTCTGATGGGACGGGCAGCTGCATAGTGTCGCTGAACTCCCAGGAGTACGCGGACCTGTTGATCAACGATCTAGACGGTTTCAACTATGATGGGTTCTTTCTATCGGCCAGATCTGATGAGGAAGTCCAAGCACAAAACTCATTCGGTACCCCTGTGGTGCCAACATTATCACCATTGATCGAGTCCATCCCACTGAATGGCATCCCACCTGCTGCTGCTAATCCTTCCACTGTCCCATCACGTTCGGCTAGCTTATCATCCCAACCATTACCAAATAGACACCCACCTCAGCCATTCATTCCAAATAACCCTCCACCACCACCATTCACTCCAAACTACGGTTATGGCTCCTATAGCTATTTGTACCCTTATTATCCACCTATCCCTGATCAATACCCACAACAGTATCCCAATTCCACTCCTCAAGCACCGCCATTGGCTCCAAGTGGTCCACCTACGAATTTCTCTACAAATCCACAAAGATTGCCGCTAATTCGTGGGAATTACATTCCACAATTCCAGGGCACAACACCATCACCGATCCCATCCACTGCTAGTTCTTCGCCTTTGTTCGGTTATAGACAAGTGTACCAATATAGAAACAACACGGGGACACAGTCCTCCAATTTGACATCACCTTCCATCTCATCAAGAACCATTGGATCATTACGTCAGTATCCATACCAAAACATCACTGAGATTGACCAAGACAGAACACGTTTGTTCATTGGGAATATCCCATACTCTACACTATGGAACGATTTGAAAGACTACTTGAGAAACGCGGGTTCTATCGTTCGTGTGGAGATCTCATCGGATCCTGATGGTTCTAGTAAAGGTTTTGCCATTGCCACTTATGCTAATGAAGAAGATGCTAACAGAGCCATTGAATTATTTCATGGGGTTGTGTTCCAAGGTCGCCCATTGACCGTTCGTCATGATCGTTTCCCAGTAAAGAGAAACAACCATAACCATTATGAGAAGTTGAAGTTTGATGATGATGATGAGATCAAAGATGTTAATATTAAAGACACTGCTTCAGAAACTTCAGTGGACACTACTAAGGTGATTAAACAAGACGATGACAAGAAGTACGATGATGAAGCAAGAAATTTGATTGAGAGTATGAGAGCCTTGAATGTTGGTTAATTAGTAATAAGTTGTGGTTTTGGTGTTTTTAGCATATTGGTTATCTTTCTTCCCTTTAATTTTTACCTTTTTTACCCTTTTTATCTGTTTGTTCTATTCTTCCATATGACGTTGGCCACCAACGGCTCCCTTTTTGCTATATATATACTTCTTAATACTATGTTTGCACTACCTTTTTTTTTCTTCCTAACTACAATCTCATAATGACATAATTCTGTAAAATTAATCTCTACTCTGTATTAATCTATGATTCTATAATATCCTGGTTGACCAATTGCAACCCCAAACGTAATAAAACAAGAAGTGTTTTAAAAAAAAAAAAGGTGAAAACAAACGTGAAGGCGTTAAAAATGTAGCTGATTCTCATAAGTAGGGGAGAAAATCTATGTTCACAACAATGGCGTGAACTTGACCCCAGCAGGTGGTTTATTCTTCTCCACCTCATACATCTCCAATTCAATGATCTTGACGTTTAGATCTTTGAATATCCTCTCCAATTCCGAATCAAGACAGATGTCATCGCCCAAATACTTCAATCTAACATTACGACCATCCAATAGTCCAAACCCGACTTTCCCATTCTCTATTAGTTCCAAATACGTAGGAGCAGCAGAACTCAGTGGATGATATTTGAACTCCAAGGATTTGTTACCAAAGCGTAACTTGACCTCTTTGATAACCTCCATATCGGCGTCTTTTGGAACCATAGGCAACAATGGAGTGAACAGTGTCTCTTGGGTGATCTTGGTCACTTGTGTCCCGATCAGTGGGTATTCATTCAGGATGATCTCATGGAAAATCTCACCTAGAGTGTATGAAATGGCATCAAACCCAAAATCCTTGACGCAGCATCCCGTGAGTTTCGCAAACAGGTTAGTGGCCTGGACATCGGTGAGAATTAGGAGGTCTGTGGAATCGACACCACCCAGTGATTTGAAGAATTTGGATAAAGAGGATGGATGGGTCAACTTTTCGTTCAAATAAGCAATGGAGTCCTTGGAGATGTCGCTGAAGAATCTCTCTAGTACGAAGGACACTGATGCCGTTAAGATGGATTTCCCCAGGATCATGACATTGTCTTCGTTGATGTTGCTATCATTGTTACTCAGTGAGAGACAACTCTTGGATTTTTGGATATAATTCAACAGTTTCTGTCTTGAGTAGTTGGATCTCTCTGGGTTTGTGGACTTGTTTGTAGCAGTGAGGTTCTTGAAAGGTGGTAACTGTGTGGAGTTTGGTGATGTTGACAATGAGGTGGAAAGTGAGGAGGTAGCAGTGTTGTTTGGAGATGTACCGGTGATTAACGACCCGACAAGAAATCTGTTATCATAACTGGCAGCGGTGTTTGACAGACTTGATGGGATAACCGGTTGTGGATGGCTCAGATGGTTTGGATTTTGGAATAATGGCTGTAGTTGTGGTTGCACCTGTTGATTGCCGAATAATGAGGCGCCCGGGTTGGTGATGCTGGATCTTCTTGTTCTCAGAGGATCATCCTGGACCATGACAAACCTGTCGTTGTGCACTCTGGCCCTCGAGGATCTCTTTCTGTTTCTTCTTACGCTCTGGATGGCAGCTCTCACCAGCTTGTCAAAGTCAGCCAACGTTGGAGGTGCAAAGCCAAACTCCTCACGCAGCATGTTGGCGATCTGCTTGATGTCGTCGTCCTGCTCGCTGGCCTTCTTGGAGCTCAGATCGAACTTGTCGATGAGCTCGAGCCTCCTGGTGCTGAACTCCTTCCACTTCTTGTCATCGGTGAAGCCCAGGTGCTCTCTGATGGTGTGTGTGATGCCCGAGCCGGAGGCAGAAGGCAGCTGGCTGGCACTGTGCGTGTGGTCCGAGGTGGGCGACTCGGAGGTCGTGGAGCCTCCGTTTGGCGACATTGTGGATTCTGAATAGGGTGGACTGGTGTTTAGGTGTGTTCTGGTTGATGGTGATATCGAGTCGGCTAATGCTTTTCACGCTATTCTGGCAGTGTGTGGCGCGTAACAGGTGGGGTGGTGGTGGGCCGGCTCGTCCAGGCAGAGTCCCAGAAACCCAGGCAGAAGCCCAGGGCAGCTAGAAGGAGCTGGAAGGAGCTAGACGGAGACGGCAGGGGAAGGCACCGGAGGCAGGCAGAGCACTGGCTGGTGGTGTGACTGTGGTAATCTGCAGGCTAATCACCGCTGCTGACAGCTCTGTGCTGTTATTATCTCAGCAACCTGACTCGTTCTTGAGTCATCTGACTTTCATTGTCTCGTGACTCCCTAAACAGCGAGCCAATCAGAGTGCGTAATTCCGAAGCCCAAGCTCAGCAGCAGCGGAAAAAGACCAGTCTTGGGCTGGGAAACCGGTGAGATCATTCTGGTGATGCTAGAGATCAACGCAAGTGTGAGTTAAAGCGTGGGAGGTCTTTGGCTGCTTGGATCCCACGTCTTTTTGGTGACTTTTGTTGGATTTGTCAATTTGTACGTGTTTTTGTCGCCTGAAGCGTAGGATTGACGGAGGGGCACATAGCGGGACGCCAGACTTCAGAGCTTCATGGACTTGTGGCCTTTGCAAATGACGTGTGCACACATGTGACTCAGCTATCCAAGTGCCAGTCTGCGAGAGATCATGTTGGTTATATAGAATGACGTTGTAACTTTTGTTTACATGCTTCCAGAGCTCCTGTTCTCCCACGGCCCAACACGAATGATCAAAAAGCAATGACATAAACAAAAATCAGGAACCACGGTGCATCTCGCATTTCGTCGCGTTTTTCGCCTGTTTTGTGTGCTAAACTCCAGCACTGCAGTCAGCCAATCCCGATCCCGGACTTGGTCGCTCGCTGGAAGGCGTTTCTTTTGCCTGATTAAAGTTAGATCATTGTGTCATGATCAATCAACAAATTTTTTGCTGGAAAAATCTGGGGTAAAATGGAAGCGGAAAACTTTGATAGCTCAGGTTGTAGTGGTGCTAGAGACTAGCTGAAAAGACATTTGTAGTCGTGGGACTTGTAGCTACACAATGGTGCCACTCATACCCGTCCCCCACGACCATAACACCCCTCGGCACCCCTGTCTGCCTTCCCCAGATTCCGAGAGATCTGTGCCGGTGTTCCAAGCCAGTCGCGAACCGATGAGCCAGTCGCTGCTCGGGCAAAGGGTCAAACTGCAGCCCTGGCCCGTAGAACACAGTGGAACACAGTGGCCGCTGCACTGCACCTGTACGTAATCAGGCCCCAGAGATGTGTCGCCTGCCACACAACCGTCAACCCGGGAGGCCCTGGTGCAAAGTCTGTGCCAACTACCAGGCTTCTCACTTGAAACGAGAACTGGCCCAAAATGTATAAATACCAAACCATCTCCCTCTGCTCCACCACTTTGGGTATCTTCTTCCTCTCCAAGTAACACATTCACAATGGCTTACTCCAAGATTGACTTATCCAAAGAACAAAGAGACTTCGAACAAGAAGTCAAGGACATCGAACAATGGTGGTCTCAACCAAGATGGCACAAGACCAAGAGAATCTACTCTGCCAAAGACATTGCTGTCAAGAGAGGTAACCTAAAGATCAACTACCCATCTTCTGAACAAGCCAAAAAGTTGTACAAACTTTTGGAAGAACACGATGCTAAGAAGACCACCTCATTCACCTTTGGTGCCCTAGACCCAATCCACGTTACCCAAATGGCCAAATACTTGGACACCATCTACGTTTCCGGTTGGCAATCATCTTCCACTGCTTCCACTTCAAACGAACCATCTCCAGATTTAGCTGATTACCCATACGACACTGTTCCAAACAAGGTCCAACAATTATGGTTCGCCCAATTGTTCCACGACAGAAAGCAACGTGAAGAACGTTTGAACTTGACTCCAAAAGCTCGTGCTGAACTACCATACACTGATTTCCTAAGACCAATCATTGCTGATGCTGACACTGGTCACGGTGGTATCACTGCCATCATCAAATTGACCAAGTTGTTTGTTGAAAGAGGTGCTGCTGGTATCCACATTGAAGATCAAGCCCCAGGTACCAAGAAGTGTGGTCACATGGCTGGTAAAGTCTTGGTCCCAATCCAAGAACACATCAACAGATTGATTGCTATCAGAGCCTCTGCCGATATCCTAGGTTCCGATTTGGTTGTTGTTGCCAGAACTGATTCTGAAGCTGCCACTTTGATCACCAACACCATTGACCACAGAGACCACTACTTCATTGTCGGTGCCACCAACCCAAACGTTGGTGACTTGGCCACTATCTTGTACGAAGCTGAACAAAGAGGTGTCTATGGTGCTGAATTACAAAAGATTGAAGATGAATGGACCCAAAAGGCTGGTTTGAAATTGTTCCATGAAGCCGTCATTGATGAAATCAACAATGGTTTCTTCTCCAACAAACAAGCCTTGATCAAAGAATTCACCTCAAAGGTCCACCCATTATCTGAAACCTCCAACAAAGAAGCCCGTGCCCTAGCCAAGAAACTATTGGGTAAAGACATTTACTTCAACTGGGAAGCCCCAAGAGTCCGTGAAGGTTACTACCGTTACAACGGTGGTACTCAATGTGCTGTCAACCGTGCTAGAGCCTTCTCCCCATACGCTGATATCATCTGGATGGAATCCAAATTGCCAGACTATGCTCAAGCCAAGGAATTCGCTGAAGGTGTCAAATCCAAATATCCAAACCAATGGTTGGCTTACAACTTGTCCCCATCCTTCAACTGGAACAAGGCTCTAAATGCCCAAGATCAAGAAACTTACATCCAAAAGCTGGCCAAGTTGGGTTACGTTTGGCAATTCATCACCTTGGCCGGTCTACATACCACTGCCTTGGCTGTTGACAACTTTGCCAGAGACTATGCTAAGATTGGTATGAGAGCCTATGGTCAAAATGTCCAAGCTCCAGAAATTGAAAACGGTGTTGAAGTTGTTAAACATCAAAAATGGTCTGGTGCTGAATACATTGACAACTTGTTGAAATTGGTCACTGGTGGTATCTCCTCCACTGCTGCCATGGGTGCCGGTGTCACTGAAGATCAATTCAAAGATGATTCCAAGGGTAAATTATAAGTGCATTTAATTTATTTTGTTGTATAGTATAGAGGTTTGAGAACTGGTTTTCTCAGATTCTTGACATCATTTATTTAAAAAAAAGGTATTTATATTCAATCGTGTTGTAGATTCAAGATTACAGATAACTTTTTAGTGACTCCTTGGACCTGAGATTTGAGTTAGCCACTGGCGATGTTTTTCAAGGCTTTCTCAATCTCAGCTCTAATCAGCTGGCGAAAAGATTCCACTCCACCTGATCTTCTCAGGAACCAATTACCAAAACCAAAAAGGCATCAGTGGAGACTTGTATCATCACTGTACCCTCGTATACAGTATAGCTGCCATTAGAAGCATTATCAATAAACTAGAAGCAAAAAAAAATTCCTTCATCGCAAAAAAAAAAATAACGACGCCTGCAGGACTCGAACCTGCGCGGGAAAATCCCAAAAGATAACCTTAAAATAAATTCAAGTCTTTCGCCTTAACCGCTCGGCCAAAGCGCCTTTTTAAAAGAAAACACGTTTTTATACAGCCTCATTGTGAGGTCGATTTCCTAATTAGGAAACTGAAATTTTTTGGACTTTAAAGTGATATATCTTGTTCTATGGGAAAGCAGGAGGGCTGTAAATTGCCAAAGTGATAGTCAGCGTTGCCATTAATAGTCTACAAGACTTACAGACGTTCAAAGGTGAAATGGAGAGAGTTCTGACCTTTTTAGTGTTAACGATGGTAACTGCATCCGTCGGGGAATATTTTTAGGTCAAAATGAACAGTCTCAAACATTTTAATTGTAAATTAATAAACTTACATCCCCATTTTTGTAAAATTGAGTTTATTCGCAGAAACGTCGAAAGGCATTGATATTTAACCTTTCAGGAGAAACTGTATGAAATAGAACGTTGAAAATATTTGTTTGAGTCTGTTTTGTTTTTTTAAGGGCCACCTATCATGGGTACGTACTGGCCCGCCAGCTTATAATATATAGTTTGAAAACTGCCGAACCTGTAAGTGAAAAAGTATCTAAATTAAAAGATAGATCAGGCTGTACTTGAAGTGTAGCTACATCCAGTGTGTTTCACATATTATATAGTAAGTTTATATTTGCTGGCAGGGGTTTTATAGTAATGTACGTCTTGATTAGAAGATGAAAATCACAATCACTTCGGCGCTATTCCTTACATCGCACAAAAAACCAGAGTGCAGACCAAGTTCAAGATAGGATTAATATATAACTCATGTACTGTAAGAACGACAGTTTCGATCGCTCCTATGGCTCTACACAAGTAAGCTCATTTCTAAAACAAATTGATTTATGATACAGACACCTATTTAAAAGAAAGAAGATCTAAATGCTAGCTCTACTTACATTCTGTCAACTGGAGTTAGACCTAACAATCTCATACCGTTGTTCAAAGTTTGACGAGCAGCAGCGTATAGAGCTAGACGAGCAGTAGCCAATTCTTCAGTTTGACCAGCAACCCATAAGACATCGTAACAGGATGAGACTTGGTGAGCAACACGGAACAAGTAAGTGACAACAGTAGCTGGTTCGTTGGTTCTTGAGGCGTTCTTGATAACATCTGGGTATTGAGACAACAAACGGATCAATTGTTCAGCTTGTGGTTCGACCAATAGGGAGAAGTCAGCAGTGGCCAATTTTTCAGCGTCAATGTTGGCGTTTCTTTCAACTGATCTTAAACGTGAGTGAGCATATTGTAAGTATGGACCAGTGTCACCTTCGAAAGACAACATACGTTCCCATTTGAACTCGTAGTTGTTGATACGCTTGGATTGCATATCTTGGATCATAACGGCTGAAATACCAACTAAATCAGCAACTTCTTCTGGGTTTTCAATTTGAGCATATTTGGCTTCGTTTTTCTTCATAACTTCATGCATTTTTTCTTTGGTTTCTTGTAAGATGTTATCCAAGAAGACAACAGTACCTTTTCTGGTGGACATACCTTGAACCATACCAAAGTTGATGTGTTCCAAAGTCTTTGACCATTCGTAACCCATTTGTTTCAAGATCTCGAAGAATTGGGCTAAATGTAGATCTTGTTGAGCGGCAACAACGTAGATCATCTTGTCAAATTTGTATTTTTCTTGACGTTCGATAGCAGCACCAACATCTCTGGTTAAATATAGGGTAGTACCATCAGTCTTTTGGACAATACATTTACCTAGTTTCTTGTTGAATCTCTTTAGGTCGATTAAGATGGCACCTCTGTCTTCGTGAGTTAGACCAACTTCGTTGAATTTGTCTAGAGCTCGCTTCATGGTTTCTGGGGAGACTTGTGATTCACCAGAGTAGACATCGTATTGGATGTTCAAACGTTTGTAAGTGTCAATGTACTTTTCAATAGATAGCTCACGGAATCTCTTCCAGATAGCTAAAGCAGCTTCATCACCATCTTCCATTCTCTTGAAGTAAGCACGGGCCTTACCGTTAGTGGATTCTTCTTCTGATAATGAATCACCTTCAGCTTCAATGTCTTTGTTAACCTTGACGTAAACTTCAAACAAATGGTTGATTGGGTCACTCTTTAGAGCTTCTTCAGAACCATATCTATCAAAACCAACAGCCAATAAACCGAATTGTTTACCCCAATCACCCAAGTAGTTCATACGGACAACGTCCCAGCCTAGTTGCTCATACAAGTTGGATAAGAAACCACCAATGATGGTAGAACGTAGATGACCAGCATGGAAAGGTTTAGCAATGTTTGGAGATGAGAATTCAATGATAACCTTCTTACCTTTACCAACTGGGGAAGAACCATAAGCTTCCTTTCTGACTAGGATATCCTTGGTGACAACGTTGAATAGGAATTTTGGTGAGAAGAAGAATTGGATGAAAGGACCGTTAGCTTCAACTTTAGCCAAGTATTCACCCAGTGGGAACTTTTCAGCCCATTCAACAGCTAGCTCTTGTGGTTTAGCACCTTTGATACGTAATCTTGGGATTGGGATTAGCAAATCACCACGCTCCAGAGTGTTGGTCCATTCTAAAGCTGGGAAGATTAGGGATGGCTCGACGCCGGAGATCTTTGCTAGTTCTTCAGTGATGTAGTTACGTAGGACATCGACGACGTTGTAGTCTGGATAGGAGCCCTCGACGACTTTTGGGGCGTCCAGGGATAGTTTGGCCAGTGATGATGCGATGACTGAATCTGACATTTTCCGTGGATGTGGACTGATAAGGCTGGAAAACGCTGTGAAGTTGCTCTTTTTGACGGGGACTCTATATGTGTGGAAGGATGTGCGGATTATGTGAGCGAGGGGTCTCTTGAACATCCACTTCTGTCGGAACAATTGTAAGCAGGTCTCTTTATACGTCTTTTGACAGTTGACGCCAATTTTTTTTTTTCGATGAGTCGTTCAGAAAATTTATTTAATCCGATGCGGCCCGAACCAGGAGAAAGTTCCACTAACAAAAAGTTTCGCTATGGAAACCAACTTGTGTCTACAAAACGGTGTGCAGGAGATTGTGAATTTGCTTTGTGCGGAAATGTGGCCGGAATTGAGGTAACTGAGGAGACAGTGCGGCTATTTCCCAGGTGCTTTGGTGACCAAATGTGGTTTTATTGTGGTTTTGGGCGACTCAGAGGGAGTTGAACTTTTTTGACACAAAAACAACACTTTGTGGGTTGGAACTTTGAAAAGGCCATTTTGGTCCTTGCCAGAGATTTCCTGGTGTTGAGAAGCGTCTCTGTTTTTAGCTGGTGTTCGGTTTTAGCTGCTATGTCCACCAGGTCAAGGGCCAAGTCCACCAGGAACAGTTCTATCAGAGCGAGATCCGCCAATGGCTTCCATCTTCCAAGCTATGCCCAACCAACCATCTCCTTCAGCCGTCGTGCCTCCAATGACTTCATTAGCTACAGCAAGAGCCATGAGAACACCCCATTGAAAGCTGGTGTCTCCAGGGGCAGTCCTATTGCTGCTAAGAACACCCCTATTGCTGCTAAGAACACCCCTATCCACAGGACGACTACCCCCCTCAAGACTGATCCCAACAGAAACCACTTGAAGAAACAACCATCATTCACCAATTTGTTTTCAGAATCTGCCTCCGTCGCTGACGATAGAAGTGAAGCTGTGTCATCGTCCGGTAAGAACAGAAGTTTCAGATCCCCAACACTTGCTAGGGTTGGTGCTAAACCTAATGATCCATTGGATATTGATTCCTTGATCAAAGCCACTTCTATGTTGGTGGAAGAGTCCATTAGATTATCCCCAATTGACACATCAGTTGAAGACTGTTACAAAGTGGCTTTCACTGAAGATAGGGACTCTTTGAACATTGAAGACTGGAAAAAGATTGTTGAATGTCAGGCCCAGTTTGTCAAAGAGGTCAAAGAGAAGTCAGAAAGGGACCAACGTTTGATCAATAACGTTCTTGAATTGAACAATGCCATGTCCATGAAAGTCAATAACTACAAGTCACAACTTGAGAGTGCTAAGAGAGAGATTGAGACGTTAAAAGAAACATTGAAGTTTCAGAAAGCTCAAAACGAGGCAAAGATATATCAAGATGACGTGTTTGATCATTTGCAAGGTCATTATGAACTTTCTCCATTCATATCACAAGCAAATAGCCCTCTAGTTCCTAGCACTCAATCGTTTGGATATTTGAAATCTAACAGAGAATCTGGTAACTTATCCAGCCAGTTGATTGATTTCACTTATGATGAAACTTCTTTGAACAAAATCGATTGATTGATTGATCGATTGAATGATTGATTTCTACAAGTTTGTTATTAATAATAGATATTAATTTATCTATAAGTCTATAAGTATATAATAGTATCAGGGTTTGACACATTGACCATATTAAACGATGATAATAATCATGACAAAAAAACTATTCGTAAAATCATTAATGCTAGATTTAAGCAGATTCTTCAGCATTTTCATGTTGGGAAGCTTTAGCTTTGTTGAAGGCATCTTGTTGGGTGAAACGGTGTTGTGGAACATATGAGGCTGATTCCCAAGCTTTGATACCGTTTAAGTATAATTCATCAACTTCTTCTAATGACAAACCACTGGTGTGTGGGATAGCGAAGTAAACGAAGAAAAAAGCAAAGACCAAACAACCAGTGAAAACAAAACCGTAGTAGAAGTTAATAGCCTTGGTGATGAATGGAGTGAAGAATGAGATCAAGAAACCCCAGAACCAGTTAGAAGCGGTAGCTAGACCCATAGCCTTTGATTTGATTCTGATTGGGTAGATTTCTGAGACAACGACGAAAGCACATGGACCCCAGGTGGTAGCAAAGAAGAAAATGTATAGACAGGCAAAGAAAATCATAGCGTTACCAGTGGAAGTTGAAGAGTCATGGTCTTTACCGTGTGGGTATAATTTGGTGACACCTAATGAAGCAAAGACGACGAAACAGCAAATCATACCAACAGAACCGTATATCAAAGATCTTCTAGCACCTAACTTGTTGGCAGAGTATAATGAGACAATGGTGGAAGCAAAGTTGACGATACCTAAGATGATTGATGTTTGGAAAGAATCAGATAGACCAACAGCGTTGAAAATGGTAGTACCGTAGTAGAAGAAGTAGTTGTTACCAGTCAATTGTTGCAAGGACATGATCAAGATACCAGAAATAACTCTGAAGAAGATCTTTGGCTTACCAGTGATCAATTCACCCCAAGTAGCTTTACCAGCAGCATCTTCCTTTAAAATAGCGGCATTGATTTCTTCAACTTCGGCAAAAATAGCTGGATCATCTTGAGAAACTCTGTTGGAGTAGGCTAATGACTTTCTAGCATCATCTAATCTGTTCTTTTGGATCAAGTAACGTGGAGATTCTGGCATAAATGACATACCCAAAACCATCAATAAAGCCCATAGGAAACATAGACCTAAAGCAATTCTATATTGGGCAGTGTTGGTCTTGGATTTAGTACCGTAGTTGACACAGTAACCTAAGAAGATACCGAAAGTGATCATCAATTGGTAAGAAGTGACCAAAGTACCACGGATGTGTTTTGGAGCAGATTCAGAAATGAATAATGGAGCAATGACACCGATACCACCGACAGCTAAACCAGAAATGATTCTACCAATGAAGTATTGGTACCATTTGGAGATGGAAGTGATTTGGATCAAGATACCGACGACGTAAATCAACATCATCATCATTAGACCTTTACGACGACCGTATAAATCAGCAGTTTTGGATAAGAAGACGGCACCGAAGGCACAACCAATGTTGAAAATGGAAACCATCAAACCGGTTCTAACAGTAGACAAGTAGTATTCACCTTCGCTGTTCAATTGACCAAAGTTCTTCTTGAATTCAGACATGTTAACGAAACCTGAAATGGTACCAGTATCCCAACCGAAGACGAAACCACCGAAGGCAATCATAACACATAAGGCGGAGACCATCAAATAAGCTGAAGCTGGTTTGGCTGGGATTTCAATTTGGTTTTCTGGGCTAGACAAGCTGCTGTCTTGCTTTTCTAATTGTGACTCTGGAGTCAAAACACCAGAGGATAGTGCATCATCAACGTGTTGTTGTGACATTGTAGTTTGTATTGTTGTTTGTGTGATTGGATAATGGAAAACTTGGAACAGAGTCAGTGGATCTTGGGGGAATCGTAGCTCTTAAATACTTTTTGGGGATGCGCCTGGAGAAGTATGGAGAGCCGACGAAATCCCCATGGGACAACTGATGCGTACAGATTTACAGCCCGGTGCCAGCCAATCGCTGAGCTCACACCACCCAAAATCCCGGAAAAATTACTGGGCCTTTTCTTTTTTCATGCGCGTCTGACTTCAGAATTACTGGCGAGGGCCACGACCTGCAGGACGTCGGAGAATTTTTTCATGGGTGGTGTGGTGTAGAAAAAGGCCACTTGTGGTGCTAGTTTTCAGGGTGAGTTCCAGGAAACTAGATAATATACTTAGAGAGACTATCTAATGAGGGCACTGCTTTTTTTAGGGCACTGCTTTGTTAAAGTCTGAAAACTCCCTCTGTGTCCGCTTTTTAGTGGCAAAACGGCCTCCGTCGCCGGATTAATTTATGCAGTGTAATGCATTCTCGACGAAAAACAAAACACGCAACGGATTAACTGTAGGTGTATCCTCACGTCACTTGAAAATTTTTTCCAGGGCAAGGCAAGAAAAAGGAAGAACTCACAAGTCAACGGATCAATCATGAGATTCGAAACTACTCAAATCGGCTGTTTATTACTCCAGACCATGACAGTTTGCCCCATGTAAATTATCCGGCAGTTTGGGAAATGAATAGGTTAACGCTTTAGACCAATAATACCGGGTGCCTAAGCGGACCTGGATCTTGATGCGGTACACCCACATCGCCGCGAAAGTAGCAAAAGAAACAAAAGCATAAGCACCGTTCGCTGGTCGCATTTTGCCTACTCTCATGAAACGTCCACTCCAAGAAGTTGTGAAACGGAGTAGAGCTTCGAAAGGGGCATCCGAAAGCGCCAACACTTTTCAGACATCTAACTGTATGACCCCAGACCTGGCGCACGTCTGTAAATGTCGGAATAATTAAACCGTAGAGCATGCCTAAACTTTATGAGCTGTTTATCCTTGGGGCCGTTCGGGACCACTCCACATTCATCCCCTCCGGAAAAACTGTGCATATCCCAGGCCCCCAATACAATGCGGGTAGAAATTCCGTAAAATCTACCCAACCGCTTTCAAAAAGTGGCAGCCTGCTAAGAAAAGAGACGAGTCACAAGTCAAGTCTCAAAGCCTTCCTGGAGGGACACCTCCAGTCTTTCTTGGTCTAGACGCTACGCATGCGTAGAAGAAACCTCTTGGTTTTACTTTCCCACTCAAGACAGTGTGAAACTCGCAGTATGAAGTACTCAGTCGTGAATTAAAAGCCAAAGGCTCATACATGACATCCACTGTTGAGATTTCTCGAACATTTAACGCCAGAAGGGCGCGACTACAGTACTACGTAGAGCCTAGAGGCGCTTTCCTGTGAAACATTAAAGTGGACCCTACTTTTGTACGCCCTTCCACCTTCATGCACTTAGATCAGGAGGTCTTTGGGGCCCCGAAGTTCCCCAAAGTTAGGCATGGCATGGCAGTTTGGGGTGTGTTTTTCCGAAGGGCCTTACACGCAAAGGCAGGAGATGTCATCGACTCACGAGTCGGTGTACTCAACGCCCACAAGACTGCATTGTGTTTGCCGGTCCACCCGTAAGGCAAAACCAGTTACACGTCAACCATTGGTAGTCAATGGTAGTGGTGGTGCATATTGGTGAGTACTACTGACTCTTGAGTCTTGGGTATAGGCGTGTCGTACTCGTTTAGTCTTTGGAGTCGTATTCCTTGTCACTTCTCGTCGGACGCCTAGCTAAGCTTTATGATCTGCCATACTCAAGGGAACAAGACTAAAACAGCTTCTCAGTTTAGAGCTGTGCCTTAAAACTCTTAACGGTTTGCTTGCTCGCTAATCGTGAGCGTTGGAACTGCAAGATCTCGACGTCTACCGTTGCTCGTTCACGCCTGTGAAATCTGTTCGGTTTTGTAGAACGGGAAAAACTTGCTGCCAAAACCAGATTCTACACGCCAACACCGGAAAAATCTTGCATGAAATGGCATGGCCCACTTTCACAAAAGAAATTCGCAGATCGGGAGAAGTGGCCAGAAACTCATGCAGGTTGAAGGGAAATTTGCGGATAAACTTGGAGGTTCAAAATTAATAAAATCGTGTGTTCCTGGATGGCAGGCTTAGTGGATCTTAGGTTCTTCCGTACCCGAGCTTTCAATCCTGATAGTTCGCAATAATGTATACGTCTCTGCGTTCTCGATATCATGAACGGTCGCTACCTTAGATTTAGAAAGACTGGTGATGTACAACTTCGGACTTCAGAAGAACAATAGGGTTCGAGCACTCAAGCACTAAGATATCGGGCGTGAGGAGAACTCACCAGATGAACTCGATGGCAGATACGCAGATAGAAGTCATCGCAGATCTTCTGTGAATCACCTCAGGTGTACTTCAACTTAGTCATGACGCATGAGAATGAACTGATCTGGGGTCCTTCCCTTCGCACCGGACTTCAGATACAATCCATAGTATTACGTCTGTCATTTCTCAAAACGAATGGTTGGAGAATGACAAATGGAACAGTGCAACCCAATTAGGTCTTAGAGAATGAGGCATATGGGTTCTTCGTTTTTGGAACCAGATTAGGACAAGTAGAAGAAGAACACGCTAAAAGAGCTTCATGAAGGCGCACTCTCACTCTCACACAGCCAGCCACCTTTAACACTGGTATATATGTTGGGACTGACTTATGATCCTTTCAGAGTCTTCCTCATATCTCGAGTGAAGATGCTGCTATCTTCTTGAGATGGATTGATTAATAGTAAGCCTAAAGTCTTCAGAATCATAGCTGGCCGTATCTTGATCTTGTTATGTAGCATGAATCGACTAGTCACTAGGTCAAGATATTACGTATTTTCTGCTTCCTTCAGCCGCTCTCTAACACTGATGCTCTAAGCTGATCGTGTTTCACCTTGTAGTTCGCAAATCGCCAGTCTAAAGCTGATGGATCAACCAGATGTAAGTATCTTCTTAAGTTCCAGGTTAGACAATCTCAATAGAGCCAGCGGAGTAAGGACACCGAATTAATGAAACTGCAATTATACAAATCGAAAGTCAAAAATTGGAAGCAGAGTATAACGTACTCACGTTTTTATGTTTGAATACCGAGTCAGCTCCCATGAACTGCCTATCCTAGAGAGATTAGAATCTAGATCAACCGACAGCTTCTAGCGCTCAATTTGAAATGTTGGGAGAATTTTGTATACCTTATAACTCTTCAAGAAGACTTACCAGTAGAGCGAAAACAATTCAAGCCAACACACTACATACAAGAGACTCTATTCCGGTAGTTTCCCACGCGCCACATTCGCCACTTCTGTCTTGACAGGTCATCTAATGCAAAGGAAGCCTGAGCCCACATTCGTTGAAATAATTCGCGGAAATCTTGTTGATTTCTTTTTCGCATGGAAAAAAGCACTAACCATTATAAAGCCGATCATAAACAAACAGCTCCAGACAGGGGACGTTGGTATTGGGTCAAGGTTGCCACTGACATTGCACACCCACACAAGGATGAACTTTGACCAGTCGCTTCCGTTCTACACCTCGGAGGAAATACAACAGAGGCAGCAGCAAAAGAAGAAGACCAGAGCCATACCTCCAGAAAGAAGAAAGAAAGTCGCACAAGCTTGTGACAGCTGCAAGAGAAGAAAGCAGAAGTGCAATGGTCTCCTGCCCTGCGAGATCTGCGACCAGAAGAGCTTCAAGTGTGAATACACTGCTATTGACAGGAGAGTGCTGAAGCCTTCCAAAAAAGAGCTGGAGGAGCGCAGAAGAGCTGAATCGGCTTTCCCACGCAATACGGCTGCACAAGATCAGGGTTTCAAAGCATTAGAGTCACCAACGCTGCCATATCCAGAGGCAAACACAGCTAAAAGATCACTTACTGGCTCGCCAGTGAAATGGGATATCCAGAACCATCTGGAAGAGCACTACCCTTACCCACTACTGGGACCTACCAAATCTCAGCCGCTCCAGTATCAGCAAGCAGCCTCAAACCACTACATCCCACCAGAAGATCGATACTCCAATATTCAGCACCAACACCAGAATCAACACCCAGCTGTATCAACCATACCTCAACCAACAGAACAGACCTACAATGTCACCAAGCATACTCGATCCGCTCCTTTGAAACACTACACTCAAGAGGCTGACGACAAGCCGCAGTTCAATATCCCTCAGTATGGAAGACCACCTCTCAAACATTCTAGCGGCTCACAGGCATCTTCATCTTCCATACAGCCGCTCCTGTCGTTCCCTGTCAACATCCACGATACAGATGATTCATACAACGAAGCTATTGTGTCTACAGAAAATGGCCAATACTCAAGAATATTGTTCGATAACTGTGGTAACTTGTGCTACATCGGTGAGAGCTGTCCGTCATCATACCTACTACAATGCAGAAAGGTGTTTGGTAAAGTGTTGGGTCCCAATGATTTCTCAGATGATCCAGATAGATTCACCATGGTTGAAACCAAAGATCTACGCAGATCGGAAGGTAACAGTGGTCAATTACCTGACAAACAATACGCTGACTATCTACTGAAGACCTACCTGAATAACTCCAACAACATTGTTTACATCCTAGATGACGAAGTGCTGAAGGGCCATTTGGATAAAGTCTATTCAAACCCACACAATGTGTCTCCAAAGGAGATTTGCATTCTGAACTTGGTTTTTGCAATCGCATCCATCTATGCCCAAGTTGAAGTTTCCAACAATCTATTTCCATTCTCTGCAGAACTTTTCATTGAACCACAAGTCTTCTTAGAATCAGCCAACTCTATCCTGAACAACACCGATGAAGATGGTAACTTATGGCTAGTTGAAAGTTACTTGCTACTGTTCTTCTTTTATCAATTCACAGGTAAGAGAAACACTGCTTGGTTAAGGTTAGGATCTGCTATCAGACACGCACAGGCTTTAGGTCTCAACAGAAAGTATGTGAATGAATCTTTTAAAGACCCAGGCTATGTCTTGCATAGACGTAAATTGTTCAGAAGTGTCTTCATAATGGACAGGCTTTCCTCGATCCACCTTGGTCGTTCAATGACAATCCATGAGAAAGATTGGGATGATATCAATGCCTTTGACCATATTCAAGACTTCCAAGATAGATTGTTGAAGGTTTGCATAGTGAGTGGTAAGATCTTGTCAGAAGTTTATTACAACCCTTCAGTGAGCTTGAAAACTGCTTTGTTTTTGGCGGATGAGTTGAAACGTCATTCTCAGGAGAATCCAATTAAACCAATCACTCCAGAGAACTACGCTAGACCAGTTGACCATAGATACTTCTTACCCCACATTTGTCACTTGAACGCTATTATCCTATTGTCAAGACCTTTCTTCCACTTTATGGTGCTTCAAAAGCTAGGATTGGTCAATTATGATGAAAACTCGAAAAATTTGGTCCATCTAGAGAACTTCTATCAGTCATGTGTGAAATCGTCATTACTGATTACCAAGATTGTTGAGTATGTCTATCACCAGAACATTCACCCATTCAAACCCCTGAGTTTGATCTCCTGTACATTCCATGCAGGTCTAGTCATTGGCCTATTGCTATTGTTGAAACATAAAGGAATTGACCACGGTATCAATAAGATCAATCAAGACAGTGATGAGATGTTGGTCCAGGCTTTAGACTCGGCCATCAAAATGCTGCACACCTATGGTGAGATTGATGCTCCTTCAAAGCGTTATGCCAACGTTCTTCAGCAATTGTTGGATGTGACTAGAAACAGACCAGAGTATAACAGAGCTGAAAGCTTCAACCAGTTGAACACCTTGAGAGCCAATAACCAAGAGAACTACCAGAACATATTGAGATTCAAAGATTGGCTATTTCCAAAGTTTGATGGTAACCCAGGAAGTTCCTCTGATTACAGCACAGGTAACAACTCTTCCACGTCAGAGACCAAACAAGATGAGTTCTTAAAAGATGTCGCCGATTTGAACAACGTTGATGCTTCTGGACCTCAATTTCTGGACGACTTCTTGTACAACGTCATTGATTCTAATAACCCAAGCACAGTGAATTATCAATATCCATTTTAAAGCATCAATAAAACGAACATTAACGATTTTTGATGATGAACAGAGGTTGTAGTTTCCCCAAACGGAGTATTTCCCAATTTGGATATTTTCGGTGATTTTTTTCTAACCGATGACTGTTGAGTGGTAATTAACTGGGGAAAAGGACTTGAACCGATAAACAGACACCAAAACGGACAATTCACCAGATCAAATAGACCAAATAGAACTGATGTCAAGCCTAACGCCGCAGGAATCCATAAAGAAGGGGAACAGGGCATCCACTGCCAGAAAAGCAAGAGTTCTGCCCTTTGCTGACGCCCCTAATATAGGTAAGTCAGGCAATCTAATCGTTGAACCATCTGAATCCATTAACTAACTAAACGCACAGTCAGAGCTCACCAAAAGGATTCATACCTCGAGTCGATTCTTAATGGCAAGATCCAGGAGACGGTACAGATCTTCACGGGTCAGAGATTCATACATACACATCCCGAGGAACTGCTCGTACTGGCAAAGACTTTGTACTTGGGTCTAACAACGCTATTGGGATCAAGAACACTAGGAGAAGAATACACAGATTTGATCTACGTCACCAGAGATGGGAAGAGAATACCAAAGCTGCTGCAAAGGTTAGGGTTCATACTATCATATGCCATCTTGCCTTTCTTTGTGACTAGATACCTAAAGAGAAAGTTCGGTGGCCATGAAGAGGAGGAGGAAGATAACACGAAGAAATCTTGGAGAAAACTGCTAGCGAACATCTCATACTCAAAACTGTTAGACACCTTATTAAACTTCCATCTTGCCTTGTTCTACTTGAAAGGTTCCTACTATAACTTGTCAAAGAGGGTATTTGGTTTGCGCTACGCATTTGGTCATAAAGTTGATAAACAGAATGAGGTTTCCAACGGTGGGTATGAACTGCTAGGTGGTATTATCTTTGCTCAGATTTTCTTCAAGATTACCAGAAAAGTGAACCAGGTGTTCACCAATGATACTGACCAATTAGAAAAATCATTGATCTTGGACGATAAGAGTGGTAAGATCGATGGTGTCCCATCGGTTCATGATAACCATGACATTGATTTATCCAATCCAAAGAAGCTGAGATACATCCCTGAAGGTTCCAGAAAGTGTATGCTTTGCCTATCATACATGGTGAACCCAAGTTGTGCTCCATGTGGTCATATCTTTTGTTGGACTTGTATTTCTGATTGGAGTCGTGAACATCCTGAATGCCCACTTTGCCGTCAAGCCCTTATCGAGCAGAATCTACTGCCATTGCGCTAATCGATGCTTTCAATTTGATGCTTTTATCATATGGATCTCTCTATTTAACGACGACCACCCATTTGGAATAGAATTTGTTTCTTTTTCTTATTCTTCTTCCCACCTGTAGAAGTACCAGGTAATGCTTGGTCTAATGAATCCAGATTGTTCAGTGAACTAGAGCTGGAACTTGCCGTGGCTGGTCTTCCAGTATGTGCACCAGTGTCCCAGGCACCATTACCCTTTGGTATTGGGTTGACTCTTGGAATGACTCTCTTTGGTGGAGCTTGTGGTAGAGATGGGAATAACTCTTCGTTCAAAACCTTCTTCGCAGCCGGTTTCGGTTTAGAAGCAATACTGAATGATGAGGAGCTCGAGTTACCGTTTAGGTAGTTGAATTGATAGTTTGATGGTTGTTGTCTGGCGGAGTTGATCTTGACAGTGGCTGTTGGCTTTCCCTTTTGTTCAATAACGGTTTTGTAACGAACAGTGGTCTTGACAGGAGAATAAGCTGGGGTTTTACCAGCTGGTAAAGCTGGGAATTCTTCTTCCAGAGCCTTCTTCTTCTGCTTCTTACTCTGGGAATTACCGTTATTCCAACTTGTACCACCATAGTTACCGACTAGGGAAGTAGAGGAACCAGGTAGAGCCGGGAATTCAGTTTCAACTTTGTGCCTTTGTTCATGAGCCTTGACAAGTTTTTCCAATTCTGTATGTTGGACAGATGTCTTGTTGAACAACTCTGATAAATCGTATAATAATAGGTGGATGTCTTCTTCTGTAGCAGTGGTGAAAAGTTGCTCATATTCGTTCTTCAATTCATACACTGACAAACGACCATGTCTGTAATTGCTGTTTAGTTCCAGGAATTTCTTGAACTCTGACGTAGAATAGTTCAAGTAATGTCTGGCTCTTTCCTCCATACGCATTCTCTTTGTGTCAATGGAATCAGCTTCTTCAGTCTTTGCCGCTTCTTTCTTAGCAGGACGGAAAGTGGATAGTTGTGAGTGGAATCTGTTGTTATTGGAGCTGGCACCGACAACGTAGTTCGTACCAAAGTTACCACCGTGTTCAGCGATCATATGGGCCTGTAGGTCCAATTCATCAGCAAACACAACAAACTTCTTCTCCAGACACACCTGGACGTTACAAATGTAATGATCAAACCTGAAATGCTCTTCCAGGGCGTCATAGTTCTTGAAATATTGAGGATTGGAGGGGTCTAATTGATCACAAACATGACACTTCTCGTGATTTTGACGTAGATGCACCGTTAGCTCATCTTCGGAATAGAACCTTCTCCCTTTGCAAAAGTTACAGAGCGGATGTCCACTGAACCCATTGTCGTCACCTTTGATCTGATGTGTTTGGAGTTGTTTGGATGTAAAGATTTCAAATTCGCTAGGGAAGGCCTTCTTGTTGGAGGTACAAATTGTACATAGATGTTTCTCATGCTCTGATTTCAGATGATCATTGAGGTGTTTCAGATTGGTGGATTCATCTCCACAAGTGTTACATTTGAATTTCAACAGGTCCATGGTTTCCTCGTAGGCATAATGTGAAGTGAAACCGATAGCGGTCTTTGGGTCAATCTTTGGTAATGTTTGATATTTGAAGTCATGATACTCGTGTTCGAGCTCCTCGGTGAAAATCAGTCTCTCATTGTCTGTTCTACAGACAAGACACGCCTTCTTCTCGTACAACGCTCTCTGACGGAATGTACATTTATGGCATGTTGTGTGATGGCATGGAGATTTAGCAGCTAGGACGATCTTTTCTGCGCAGATGACACAGTATTTCATTTCATCAAACTCATCTTCGTTACCAGGCTGAGCCTCCTCTGTGAACGTCCTCTTCCAGGACGCAGAGCCCATCTTGTCCTTGGATTTCTTCGGCTTTGTTCTTGATCTGTCTTGGACTCTGGAGCTCATCTCGAGGTTTGTTTCAGAGTGTGTATGGGGCAGGAAATTGGGGAAATTACGCGGGAAAAGGAGTGGACTAGGAAAATAGTGGGTGGAATGGACGTCTGAGGAGTTATTAAGGTCACGTTTACACTGAAAATTGCGAGTTTAGCGTGTGTTTTTGGCGGTACGTTTACGACTCCAGACGACAAATTTTTTCAGCGTCATGAAAATCGACACAGTATAGTGCGACAACCAATCAGCGGGCGGGAGAGCACAGAAGAGCCTGATTTAGAGATAAATAGGGGAGAAAAAGACATGAGATTTGACGAGTGGCGTCTCTGGATCTTCGTAAACATCTGTGTGTATTTTTCCTCTCTTCAATTGCTCAACAGCTGGGATCAGAAGTGTCTTAGTAGCGTCCAACTGAGATACAGAATGAAAAAAAAACGACTCTGACACTAGTTATATAAGCCCAGCTGAAGAAAGTCCACACAATGAACGTCAGCGCCACCTTGAACGTCTCCCGGCTGCTTGTGAGCCCGCAGCTGTGCCTGCCGCACCTGACAGTGTCGTCCTTCGACAAGCTGCCGATTCCACTGAAGTTTCCCCAGCACCAACCTGACATCAAGGCCATTGTTCTCGACAAGGACAACTGCTTCGCCAAAGCCCACGACGACAAAGTGTGGCCGGCCTACAACGTGAGTGGCATTCATACTACGCCCAATTGAGAAGTACTAACATCTCAGGACACCTGGGCCAGGCTGAGAGAGACCTACCCTGATGCTAAGCTGCTGATTGTCAGTAACTCTGCTGGTACGAACGATGATGTGGGCCATAAACAGGCCCAGATCCTGGAGGAGAGAACTGGTGTCCCAGTGCTAAGGCACAGCACAAAGAAGCCCGGCTGCCACGGCGAGATCATGGACTACTTCCTGGAGAACAAGATCGCAGAGGGCCCGCAGCAGGTGGCTGTTGTTGGCGACCGTCTGTTCACGGATATGCTGATGGCCAACATGATGGGCTCCTGGGGCATCTGGGTCAGAGACGGCGTCGTGCGCTCGGAGAGCCTCATCTGCAGAATCGAGAGGGCCTTCCACTCCAGACTCACCTCTGGCACAAACCCACTTTTCCCTCCGATTCCTGCCTACCAAAAGAAGTGATCCGGTTTTGTGTCACTTTTGCCCATCCCACATTTTGGAGAAAGACTAAAGTAAGAATCTCCAGGCCTGATTCAGAGCTGCTCAGGTTGACTGCAAAGATGGATCCTGCAGAAGAAGCGGTGTTTAACAATAGACAGACAAACGTGCTTGCCCTACGTGCCCCCACTGGCTCCAATGTAGTGGTGAATTCCATTGAGAGTGTCTATTCCGTGAGATGGGTCAGAATCACTTTGGAATGCTACATGATCCTTGTCTTGTTCGAGTACATCTGCTGCTTTGGTGCTATGCCCTTTGAAGAGGTTGACCACCGTCCCTCCATCCACTTTGTCAGTACCTTCTTCCTTATGCTAACGGTATGGCGAAACCCACAATGATTTGACCTTTTGCACAGAGTTTGATCACTAACACTGAACAGGTCCTTGGTTCTTTGATGTTGATGCCCATTAGCAGTTCCACTTTCCCTACTCAGGTTGCCTATTACTCTCACCTTGGCTCCGCTATCCTTCATTTCACGTCTTTTCTACTTTGCTTTGCCAGTACCGTCGCCGTCTTCAACACAAAGGAGCGTTTGTTGATCCCCGTTTATAACAATGATTCTATTGTTAGTTACATTGATTGTACCACGTACATGAAGGTCCATATCACAGTGACGTTGGTCGGTGTTGTGTCTGCCTTGTGAGTATCTTGATCAAACCCAAGGTGAAACCTATACTAACAGCTTTACAAGTGTTCTAGCTAGCATCAACACTTACATCTATGGGAAGGCATTGTTTAGATTGGCAAACAGAATTAACAGAAAGCCAAATGATCCTGAGTCTCAAGCATTTGAAAGAGTTTCTGAAGAACTACAGAACATGGAAACTGATATGGGTACTAGACATACTATGCCAAAAGAGATTATCAAAACATTGAAGGCACAGTTTATATAAAGAGGACCAGTGAAGATATACCAATAAATGTAAACTACAACGTTCTTTGAAATCAAATAATGCCCTGTAATTAATCAAACAAAAGAACCCAATTATATAACCCAAACGTTGAATCTAATTTACACAAAGGAGAACCGAACTGAAAACAAAATAACTCGAACAAATGCAAAAAAACGTATGAAAAGTCTTTGATCACAAAGACATGAGATTAATCTTGGATGCCCTTCCATTCTTCCTCTTCTTCTTCCTTCTTTTCTTCTTCCTTCTTTTCTTCACCTTCAGTTGTTTCTTCAGCTTCGGCTTCAGCTTCATCCTCAGCTTCAACTTCTTCCTTTTCTTCTTCTTCTTCACCTTCGACTCTCTTCTTCTTTCTTGGTCTTTCTTCATCTTCTGGAGGAGGAACAAACCATGGGATCTTACCTCTGTTGAAATCATTGATGACTAGCTTAGCAATACCTTGTTCATCTGGTTCACCACCTTTCAGTAATCTACCATGTTTTCTAGCCAGTAGTTCAATGAACTCAGTGGAGTTGTTCCAGCCTTTGATTTCATAAGTTCTCTCCAAATGCTGTCTTTGACATCTCTTTAGGATACCTGGAATGTATTGTTCAGCGTGAGTAACATGTTCAACTCTAACGACACCTCTGAAAAGGATATCTTCTTCAGTATCCTTAGAAGATGGCGGCACGATACCCGGACAATCAATCAGGAAGATCTTCTTCATCAACGTGATGTATTGCCAGACTTTGGTCTCACCAGGGATAGGAGCCACGGTACACACTTTCTTCTTTCTCAAAGTGTTAATGATGGAGGACTTACCAGTGTTTGGATAACCGATGAAACCGACAGAGATCTGTTTACGGTCTGAATGCAATGATGAGAATTGACGCAATAGTTGAATCAACGAACCTTTACCGAATGAGTTGGTGATGGAGGCGTGGAATGCAATGGTTGGATGATGTTTGGATAAGTGTTTGACCCAAGCAGCCTATTTGAACTTGTTAGTATGATTGATTCCAATTGAGATGAGAAGTCCCAATTCACAAAAGCTTAATCCATGATCCCAAAAAGCTATATAAAGTAAAAAATGAATGAAATGTTAAAGTCTTTACTAAGAAACATCTTCCAGTTATGTCTCTGGACAAAGCCAGAGACCTTCAGAGTTCAACTCATAAGACCATCAGTAATCCTGTGTGAAGCAGTCAGAACGACAATATCACAATCTTGTAATCCCAAAACGGGAAACAAAGAAGCGGAAAACAGTTCTTCTTCCAAAGTTGTAACAGACAATTTTTGTAGGTATCAACGATCAATGTGAAACAGTGATTGTTCAAAAATCGACTTGACTTGAATCTTTGGGTTCTAAACAGTAAATAAAAACAATCAAGGAAGGGGGATCAAAAAATGGGATCTATGGATCAAGGTTAGTAAAATGGAACAAAATTTCAAACTTACGGCAACCCAAGTTGGGACTAAATCACACTTGTTCAGCACAAAGATCAAATGTTTGTGAGCAGCTTCTTTCTTGATGTATTGCTCAACAGATTCACATCTGGTACCCAATGGATCTCTGGCGTCTAGAACGTGGATGACAACATCTGAGGAATCAATGACTTTATAAAGTTCATTCCAGATACGTTTGGATTGACCCTTGTGGAAAATAGCTTCTTTGGCTTCAGCTGACCAACCATCAGTGTCAATGTTACCCATCAAACCCAGTGTGGAGGCCAGTTCGTTCTTTTCTTCGAATTCAACGGCATCTTTATCAGTGTTACCAGCTAGTTCTTCAAAACTTGAGGCAGCGACTCTTGGTCTCTTACGTTGTGATTTTGGGCCAAATGTCTGCTCATAACTTTCAGTCTCCAGGATTTTATTGGTTGGTGACTCAGTGGTATCTTTCTCATCCAGCAAAGACATTGGTAATTTGTTTCTTCTCAATAGGACTTGGTATGAATCCTGTTTTCTTTCACCTAAAGCGTCTCTGAAATGTGTTAGAGCATCTTGTGAGATGACCCTGGTGTTCCCGAACCAACGACGGTTAGGGTCGACTCTGGCAATAGGAGCAGCGGTGTCCTGTAGGGCAGCAGCCTTGACGATCTCACCCTTCTTGTTACGTTGAGCACGGCCCTGCTTGTACATGTTCAAGTGGTTCACTTTTTTGGCATCACGGTAGAAATTCTCACCTTTGACCCGCAAGTTCCCATCTCTGTTGTCACCTTCACGCACACGACGTTGCTTTTCCTTCTTACCGGTACCCATTGTAACTCAATTGTATGGTGAAGTACACAATCTTCAAGTGATATCAGAAGAAGAGTTTATTAGGAAGAAAAAAAAATTTTATACGCAAAAATAAATTTTTATTTGAAGACCGAATCGGGATACCGAGGGCTTACCCCTCACGTGACTAAGAGTCGGAATGTATCTGATATAGTTAAAGTCGCGGCGGCGCCTGTAACGCCGCTACGTCTAACTTACAACTTCCAGGCGGCTGATCGAAAAATGGCACGATCCTTAGAGAGATCTAAGGCAAATAATGAAAATATGACACATTTACAGAATTGTGTCACCGGTACACCTATGAAACTCATGATAAACGACCAGTTCTACACAGATCACAAATGCACAAATTATTCATTACTTCATCACATACAATCAGAAGACCTTCGATAAGACATTCTCTAACTTTTCATTGTTCTTCTCCTTGTACTTTTCAGGACCATCTGCTCTTGAAGTTCTGACTCTTCTTTGTTCAAAAGTTCTACGAATCTCTTCTGTCTTCTTGTCCTCAGTAGCAGAAGCACCAGCTCTCTCTTTCTTCTTGTTTTGAATGTTTTCAATCATCTTGGACTTCTCAACGTTTCTAACAAAGGCCTTGTTCAACTTGTGAGCTTGAGAAATTTCCATCTGTAGTTTAGATTGTCTAGCTTCGTTTTCTCTGGACATTTGTTCCGTTAGATCAGCCCATTTGAAACCGGATAGGTACTTCACGTTCATTATGTCATCGTAGTAGAAGTTACCCTTTTTACCACCCAGTTTATTACCATTCAGAGTCTCGGCACATAGCTTAGCATCTTTCTTCTTGATAAACTCAGCCCAACCTTCTTCGTAATTGATTTTCTTGTTACCACCAGATTTGATTCTTTGCTTGTACTTGACTTGTGATTCTCTCTTTAGGAAAAGTCTATCAACCTCACCAAATCTTGCCAATATCTGTCTCATTTTGGTTGGCTTCATATATGGTGGGATCTTTGATAGGTAGACAACACCGGTCTTACCCTTTGGTTGTTTGTTCTTGTGCTTCAAGAGTTTGGACTTTCTGTACAGCTCATTGACATTCTTGTCCTCTTCGGTTTGGTGCTCTGGTTTCTTTGGTTTGTCCTCCAAATCATCGTCTTCATCGTCATCATCTTCATCGCCGTCTTGGCCAAAGGCATCGAATGCCTTCTTCTTGCTGGTCTTGGATTCTAGTTTCAGGTCCTCATCATCGAAATCAGACACATCTTCGTCAGAGTCCAGGGTCTGTCTCCCACTGGCGAAGAATTCTTCGTCGCTCCCCAGGTCTCGCACATGTTCGTCCTCACTGTCGCTGTTAGCAGTGAACTTGTCCATCTTCAGCAGATTATTACCAGGAAATACTTAAAATGATTGTCATGCCAGACGTTAATTCAGCTGCTAAATTTTTTTCTCTATGTGAGATGGCCCGGTACGGGACACAGACCCATACGTTTTTTAGTACAAAATTCCCAAACTGTCAACAAATAACCAATTCAGAACGATACCACCAGAATAAACGCTTACTCCCACAATGGACCACGACGAAATACGGGTGGCGAAGATCTCAAAGGATCTGCACGCCTCGATCAATGCCCAGATCGACTTTCTCATCACCAGAAGCCCCAAGTTTGACGTGTATTGGCTGCTCAAAGATATCCATCAATTCCAACCGTGCCCCCAGTTATTGGACCAACACTTGAACAGTTACATCACCAGACTCCAGGACTGCTACATCAATGATCTGAACGACAGAAAAAGAACAGCTGAAGTGTTCTATACGCTTGGTAAAGTGGTCGGAGTGAAAAGACTCTTCAATTACATGAAGCCAGATATTGAGTTGATCCCAAAAGTGCTGGGATCATTTGAAAGAGAATTGCACTGGTTTGAAGAATACTTGCTGCTCTGTTGGCTGATAGTGCTTTCCTTCACTCCGTTCCAGCTCAATGCATTTGGACCAGATACCAATGCCAAGATCTACAACATAGCCTTTTCCAGACTGTCCATTCTTGGTCCTTTGCAAGATCTGAGCTCAAGACTCCTCAGCTCCTTCATCATGAGATCTGACGCTGAGAACGAGCTCGACAAGTTCCTATCAAAGCTTCCAAATGAGTATTTCAATTCTGCCTCTGAGTCGAAGAAGGTTGGTCTTTTGATGGCACTGAACCTATGTTTGCAAAAGGATACTAAACTGAAACTAGCTGGTCAAGTTGAAGAGCTGTACGGATTCTTGAAGACAGTATACTCCCAAGAGTCCAAAATTGAAAATATCGCCAAAATTTACTCCAAACTGGCTAAATATCTTGACGAAGCCGATATGTTTGATGAGACAGAAGAAGTCATAAGCATGTTCACCGATAATTTCTCCAACAAGAGCACCGAAACAAGAATGATCCTATCCAGAAAATACACCAAGATGATAACCAACGTGGATGATTGTCTGGGGATTGATATGATGATAGATATTCTCTATTCAACAGCTGAGTTAATTGAGAAAGAACCAATGGAAACATTGGATGCTGATTTGTTACACACGCAGCTGTTGATTATCGCTCAGTTGCTATACTTGGACTTGGTAGATGTTGTTGGTCTCAAGCAGATTAGAGAGGTGCTAAAGACTACGCTATTCTTTCAACAGGCTCAGATTACCTACATCTCAGGCTCGAACATCAGAGACGCTTCCAATTTTATTGTTTGGGCTCTGGCTAGATCCTCCATCAAACTTGAAGCTGATTTCATCCTTGAGGTCTTCACTAATATGCTGTTCACAAGTTGTTTTGATAAAGAGATCATGGTTAGAAGATCATCCACTGCAGCTCTTCAAGAATTGATTGGGCGTCATGGTACAAAGACCTGGAATGAACTGTTTCCAAATGATCCAACTAATCCATCAAGAAGCATTTCCATCGTTGAAGCCCTTGATTTTATTGATCTAGGATCACTAGAGAAATCATACCTATCCATCCCATCTAAGATCTTGAAATCGTTCCCAACTTTGAAAGAGAAGTTCATTGAGTTCTTATCCCGAAACGTATACAATCTAGACCGTGAACTTGTCAAACTGAGTGCTAAGGCCCTAAGAATCCTCTTAGAGAATGAACAACCTGAGAAAATTGATACGTCATTGGTCTATTTCATTTCAGAATCCAAGAACAAACCATTTGAATCATTCATTGGTATATCAGAGGTGTTACAACTAAGCAAAAATCCAAGCATACTTCAAGAGATTCTTCCAATTTATCATGACGTTAAGCTAAACCATCACAAAGACCCACCGTTTGTTCTTGAATCATATCTTGACCTATTCAAATCGTTGGTCAAGTTAGGGAATGAACCAACAGAGCTGATGTTTGAAAACTTGTTTGATGCTATTAGAATTGACAATCCTGAAATCAGTGCACTGTTGAAAGAGATAGCTCCACATGTTCAATTAAATGACGAGTATTGGACTAAATGGTTATATTACATGAAGAACAGCAATTTGAACACAGCTGGTGCCGTGACATTCTTACCGCTATTCAAAACCAACACTGCTGATGTTTTGAAGTTGTTGACTGAAGTGAGGGTTAAGGCAGACACCAAGGCTGAGATTTTGAAGTCTATCTCCTCCTATCTACAGAGAGAACCGCTAGACCACCCATCTATGTCGACAATCATTGATCAACTGGATGACTATACCATTTCTGAACAGGGTGATGTTGGGAGTAAGATCAGACTTGCCACTATACATCTAATCAAAGAAAACCTCACCGTGTTTCAACAATCACAAGAACTGCGATCACTAGCGGAACCAAGACTGCTAAGACTAGCTGCTGAACCGATTGATAGAATCAGACTTGAGTCAGTGAAACTGTTAACCACATTCCACAATGAACCACATACACCATTCGAAACGAGAGAATTTGACGATTATTTCAATGCCTTGTTATCATTATACTCGAAGCACTACATCCAAGATAAAGAGACGAGCTTAGAATTCTGGAAGGGATATACGTTCACCGCTGGTGCTCTAAAAGCTACAGATGCCATCATTGTCTCAAGTTTGCGCTCATTTGTGAAGTTTTATGAATCATTGGATGGTTCTGGGAAGAAAGAGATCTTGTTACAACTAGCTGCTAATTTGAAAGTGGATCCTGATCAATTGAAAGGTCAAACATCTAGAGCCAACAGACTATCAAAGCAAATCTTGGTTGGTTTACAGTTCTACTCCAGAATTCTTCAGTTGAACATCACAATTCCTGACGATTTTAACATCAAAGGTCTTTTCGTTAGAATCTACAACTTGCATCTGAACACAAACAATATCACCCGTCTATCCAACGTTATTAAGATCTTTGGCTACTTCGCCACAGCACATGACTTACAAGATGCACAGAAGAGACTTTACTGGTTAGTGGTCAATCACCCTTTGCCCAAAGTGCGTACTCTAGCAAGTGAAGAGCTCTACAGTGTTTATAAGGAGAAGTCTATTGATGGTGATCCGAAGTTTGGGGATGCATTGACTGTTTTGGAAGAGGTGGATTGGACTCAGGATCCAAAGGCATTGAAGAAGTATGAGAAGAGTATCATTGTGGAATGAATGTTTCCCTGTGGTGTCTTTGTAGCATTTGCGATTCGATCTCATCGTATTTTGAACTTGTCGTGACCAGTGAAGGGTCGAAACCTAAAGTGGTATACGTAGTTTGGACAAAGCTCTTTGGATCTTTGGAGTCATAGAGTTCAGAAAGAAAGAATTTCTGGTTGGATAGTTGTTTTGTCATTGTTGGATCTGAAGTAGTCTCAGGAAGTAATATGAACTCCATCTTTGGTGTGAGTTTGTCAAAACTCTTGAAGTAAGCATTCAAGTAGTACACCAGCAAGTGTGAATCATTTCCAAACAGCGAACTCTCAGCTAGAAATTCAAAAGAACGAGCACTTAGCGGCAGAAGAAGCCCTTCCGTTGCAAATTTGAACAACTCTAACGATCTCAACTGATTCCCGTCGCCTTTAGCACAAGCATGGAACAATATCTCAAAACTTTCCTCGTTTAGCAGTGGCTTGGAGATCTCAGTGTATGCGTAAATCACACCTGTGTTATTCGTGATACTGGAGACAGCCTTCAGGAACAAATTGGCGAACAAAGTTTTGGTAATACTGTTGATGGAATCGGAATTGAGAATCTTATAGGAGTGTAGGGTCTCTTGAATGTCTATCTTTTGTATGTTCAATTTTGAGTGCATTCTCAAAGATTGGGGATCACGTTCAGTGAATTTCTTTCTTTGGATACTGTTGGTCTCAAGATCTTTGATGATTCTATCAGTGATGAATTGGAAGTCCTTGGAGTAAAGCGGGCCCTCTAGGCATGGAGACAATGAATCCAAAAGTTCAAAACCGTCCTTGATATCCAGCTCATTGAATGTCTGAACCAGCAGAGAAGCATCATAGCTTATCAATGGGGCATTGGTCTTCCATATCTTTGGTAATTCTTCAGCAAGACCAAAATTTGCAAGCTGTACCTTCACCAATTCTTGTTCAATAGGAGACATAGTTGGCTTATCATAGCTGAAATCACCAAATACCAATCTCTTCACCACACTGGCGTTAGAAGCCTCCAAGGCAGCGATGAGGAAAGTGTGCCAATCTTCAACATGTAGGGAATCATACTGCAATCGGACAACATCCAGTAGGTCATCGATGAACTCAATGTCATCCACAGAGATAGCATACTTGATCGTGTCCACCAAGTCTGGGTATAACACCTGTTTCAGTTGTTCCAGCTCACCTTCTTTCAATGCACCAGTCAATTCCTTATCAGCGATGAATTGTAATACTTCTAAGAATTTGGTTACTCTGATGTTGTAATGCTCTTTCTTAGCAGTCTTGATGAATGGTCTGTAGTAAATGACGTAGACGTGCCATATGGATGCCGTGGTGAAGTAGCCAGTCTCCTCAAGTGCGTCAATGAGGATCTTGTAGTTGATGATGGCTCTGAAATCTGGTGTTGTCTTCATGAGCTCTTCAGCGATATGCTCCAGAGTCTTTGATGATGGATGTGCCGGCAGCTGGAGATAAGCTTCCTCAATGAGGGTGTCCACTGGCAATTGGTGGCTTAAATGACTAGCATGCGGGTCTTTGAGATCGGGGATAGGGCTTGAATGGATGAGTCTGAGGTGTAGTGATGATGGGTAGTTGATGGTGGTAACAGTGGGACTGGACCTCAGAGGCGTGATGAAGTGCCGAAGCTCCGAGATTGATGGTCTCCTGAGTGTGTAGTGTCGTATAGCAGTGACTCTGTGTCGAGAAAAGGCCGGCCTTAGCATTTTCCCTTTGAAGTAGGGTGCTTCACCAAATTGTAACTAGCCCCTCAACTTTCAAATTCGGGCTTCCAAATTTCTGGGGTAAATACACTTCACCAACAACGAACCCAACAAGAAACAGCCTAAAACAACCACATTGAAGAATGCTGCTGGGCCTGTCTCGTGCACTCATGTGTGCATTCAGAACGAGAAGCACCCGCCAGTTTGCCACAAAGCCGTACGAGGTCTTTGACCGTGCCATCAAATTGAAACAGAGGGAGAAGGCTGCCCACACACCACAGTCGGAGCAGGTCGAATACCTACGAGACGAGGTGGCGAGAAAGACCGTCGAACGTCTGACGTTTGTCAACAGGGACTTCAAGAGGGTGCTGGACTTGGGCTCGTCGAGTGGCAATTTTGAGGATCAGCTGGCCAAGGGACAGGACGAGGACACCAAGTTGGTGAGGTCCAAGATTGGTGAGATTGTAATGACCGACAGCTCTCCTGCCATGCTGCACCGTTGGGACCACAAGGACTTCAACAAGGAGCTGAGTGTGAAAAAGCTGGTTGTTGATGAAGAGACACTCGGGCACCCTGCTTTACAACCCGAGTCCTTCGACGCCGTGATCTCCAATCTATCATTACATTGGGTCAACGACCTCCCTGATGTCTTGAGAAAGATCAACATCTTGCTGAAACCTGATGGCCTGTTCCTGGCATCAATGATCTGTGAGGACTCCATATTTGAGCTGCGTACTTCGTTGCAACTAGCAGAAAGTGAGAGAAGAGGAGGCATATCACCCCGTGTGTCGCCATTGGTCACTGTGAATGACATGTCATCGTTGCTGAAGCAGAACAAGTTTCAGATGGTCACCATTGACGTTGAGGAGATCATCGTGGGATATCCTGACCTATCAACCATATTGGAGGATATCCAACTAATGGGCGAAAACAATGCCATCAACAACAATACAACCGGTGGTCTACACAGAGACTTACTAATTGCTGCACAGGCGATCTACAAGACATTTCATGGGGACCAAGATGGCACATTACCGTTGACTTATAGAGTGCTGTTCATGATTGGGTGGAAAGAGGCACAGGGCCAGCCTAAACCTTTGAGCAGGGGTAGCGGTGAGTTTAACTTGAAAGAGGTGCTGTAGTCTGTGAAAGATCAGACGTCTATTTATACTTATTTATTCCTATTTATACAGATACACAAGTCCGTACTACAGTACAATCTAATCAATGCAAATGTATTACAGCTTAATTACCAATCAATCTCGCGGTCAAAGCTTCCAAATCTTCAATAGTCTCAGGTTCTTCCAATTCCAAGACACCATCGTCCTCTTGAGCATGCTTACCACCGACCTTGTCGTTTTGGAACCATTTGGCCTTTTTGGAAGGTGGTTCATCGTCAGAATCAGAGCCATCAATCTCTTGTAAGACCTTACTGGCCAAATCATGATCAATGTCACCAGTTGGAACAAAGGCGACTTGTTCTTCATCACCAGATTCGTAGTAATCACTCTCTTCGTCGGCTCTTCTTTCAGCTTCTTGTCTCTTTCTCTTCTTTTCCAATTTCTTTTGCTTAGCAAGGGCCTTATCGTCAACATCACGTTCTTTCATGACTTCAGATTCCCTGTTGATGAATTGTTTCTTCTGTGTGGTGGCATCACCGGCTTTACGGAAATCTTCTTCATCTTCGAACTCATAGATCTGGTGAGCTTTACCTTCATCATCGAATACCAGTTTGGTTGGGTTACCCTTATCACCTAGGGAAGCCTTCTTGGATAGAGCCTTCTTAGCAGATCTCTTTGAGGTTGGGGCAATCAGATCTGGTAAGTCATCTTCCTGTAGGTCATGATCAGTTCTCTTCACGGACATGAAATCATCGTCTTCATCTTCATCGTCTTCACCGGCCTTGTTTGTGATGTTTAGGTAATGTTCAGACAACACGTTTTGATTCTTTCTTTCAAACATCTTGTCATACTTGGTTCTAACCTTCTTTTCCTCCTTCTCGTCAAATTCACCATCGTCGTTGGCCTTGGATAATGCTAATAATTGTCTTGAGGCGTTCTTCAATTCGTTGTTCTTATGAATACCTTTGATCTTGATCTGTGGGGCACCAGGAAGACCTAGTGATTTGGCATATGCTTCAGTAGGCAGTTCTTCAGGTTTGAACACATCTTTGTCCTTCTGTATGTAAATGGATTTGACGTATGAGATGAATGCCTTTTGGCCCAAGTATTTCAATTCTGGATCTTTGAAACATAGAGCTTGTAATTGTGAAAGAATGGATTTCTTCTTCGATTGTTTGATGTTTAGTTTGTTTGGTTCAATCTTCTTGGAGTTCAGCCTGTTTAAGAAACCTTCCTCCTCACTAGGACTCAACATTAGTAACGATTTACCAGTCTTACCAAATCTAGCAGCACGACCAACTCTGTGGATATAAGTGTCAGCGTCTTCTGGGGCATCGACCTGGACAACCCAATCGATAGCAGGGAAATCTAACCCTCTAGCAACAACATCAGTGGCGAACAGACAGACATGTTGGGCCTTGGAGAATTTATAAACGGTCTCAGTTCTGGCTGTTTGTTTCTGTCTACCATGCAACTTCATCAATGAGACACCAGGCTGTAACTTTCTGAAAGTTTCATAGGTATAGTGCACTTGTTTGGATGTTGAGAAGAACACCAAGATCTTGGACTTCAAATGGGTCTTGATGAAACTGTACAATGTGTCTAGTTTCTCATCTAATGGAACTGTGATGTATGACTGTGTCAAGGAGTCTGGGGTGGCAGTGGCGTCTTGTACTTCTTTAACACCAATGTATTTAGGATTGGTTAATGATAATCTAGCCAAATCTGAGACTGAACTTGATTGGGTGGCTGAGAATAATAGAGTTTGTCTTTCAGGTGGGATGTTAGTGACAATGTCATCCAGGGTCTTCTTGAACCCCATATCAAGGATTCTATCAGCTTCATCCAGCACTAGCATCTGTAAATTGTTCATCTCCAACCCGACGGCTTGATCCATATGCTGTAAGATTCTCCCTGGTGTACCGATCAAGATATTGATCTTTGAGATTCTCTCCATCTCGAACTTGACATCTTTACCACCGATGACCAACCCTGCGGACAATTGGAAATATTTCCCAATCTTCACAAGCACCTCGTATATCTGGATGGCCAATTCTCTAGTTGGGGATATTATCAGAGCACCCAACCCATCGAAATCTGTCCATTTGGCTCTATGTAGTTTCTCCAACACTGGAATTAAGAACGCTAGTGTCTTACCGGACCCTGTTCTAGCAGCACCAAGGATATCTTCACCTTTCAGGGCAAAAGGGATAGACTCTCTCTGGATGTCTGTCAAGGAGACAAAACTGGACTCCTGTAGGCCCTTGATCATGTTTGGGGACAATGGTAGTTCTTTGAACTGCTTAGGTTTATGCACATTTGGATCGAACTCCTGGATCCTCTCCTCCAGGGCCTTCAGCTCCTGCTCCTCCTTCTTTCTGAGGTCTTTACGCTGCGACGTCGTCAACTTCACCTTTCTGGCCATGGCTCTGCGATAGTGGGAAAGTCTGTCGTGGAGTGTGAACTTTTAAAGAAACTTTTGTCCTTCTGTTTGACCTCATCGCATCTCCTAAAATTTTTTTGTACTTTTCCGTGTGGCGCCTACCGAGACTGTTTTTTCGCGGGTACATAACAAAAATTTGACACCAAAATTCGAATTCAACTGTGATTTCTAAGTTCTAACCATCTTAGTGTCAATAATCCTGGAGAATGTCACATGGATTGGACCGTGAGGAGCGACTGAAACTGCATGAGCAATCGGTGAGAAGAGGCTGGGAGGAAAGAAGGCCCCAAGGCAGGTCTGATGAGCGGAACTACAGAAGTGATCGAAACGGTGGTAGAAGAGACCAATACAGACCCAGAAGAGATTATAACCAGGATAGACAAGCCACACGATCCTACGAACCAAAGCAAGATACCAAACCACCAATTGTGAAAGAAAAACCAAACTTCAAGCCTTCTGGTCTGTTGGCCAAAGAATCCAACAACATTGATGGTATACGGTTGAAATACACCGAACCAGAGGACGCCGCTTCTGCACCTTCCAGTCCCACATATCACATATACTCGTTCGTGAAAGATGCTAAACTACCAGAGACAAAGGAGCTCACGGGCAAGAACTTCTTCCTGTTTGGTAGAGACGCCAATGTCGTGGATATTCTGACTGACCATGAAACCTGTTCCAAACAACATGCAGTGATCCAGTTCAGAAAGAGATCCAAAGCTGATGAGAGCGGGAAAGTTACAGAGAGTGTAATGTATGTGAATGCAATTGTTTCTATGTTTTTAAACAAGAGCTATACTAACAATCATTATAGCCCATATGTCATTGATCTGGAATCAAGTAATGGCACGTTCATAAATGAAGAGGAGATCCCAACTTCGAGGTTCATTGAGCTCAGACCTAATGATGTATTGAGATTTGGTGACTCCACAACGGATAACGTCCTTATTGAATCATGATTGACCATTGTTGTTTCTGTTGAATAGTCTCCCAAATTTTTGGAAATTTTCATTGAATTTGTTGACACCAGCTTCACTATTCAGAGCCAATTCTTTCAACCCTTTCTCAATGTTGTCTTTCTTCAAGATGTTTTCAAATCTTGGAGAGCTTGTGCCCTCGATTGGCGATTTCATCTTTGGTAATTGCACCGAGTTCAGGACACCCGCAGAGGATGGAACAATTGGTTGTGAGGCATTAACGTCCAATCTGGACAAGATTGGTGAATTGTCAACTAAATTATCGTGGTTCTTCATGTGGATTTTGAAAAGATCAATAAATTTAGACTGTCTGCTCTGTTCTGTAATACCTTTCAAGGATAAGATCTTTTTGAAGTTTTCAATGGATTTATCGCCGATCAAATAGAAGTAATTGGCCACTAAACCTTCTTGTGGAGCATCTTCAGTCAATAACAGTTTCAAGATCAATTCCAGTTTACCTGATAGCTTGTCAACATGTTTTTGATATTGTGAACTGGAGGGCTTAGCATCAGCTTTTTGCTGTGGTAATTTCAAGAATGTCTCTTTCAAAATGGACAAGTCAAGTAACATCTGTTCAGCAGCGACAACAGGGACAGGTTTAGTCTTGATGATCCCCACTAAGTACTGGTTGATTGTAGATTCCACAATCTTATCACACAGGTTTCTGATATAGATATCACGGGAGATCTTTGGGAATGCAGAACCAGTGTTCTTGAGTAGGATATCTTTCAAACTTGCAATGTAACGACTTTGATCACCGACATCTACCAAATGGGACCAATCTGTATTTGCTAGCTCTCTCCACACAAATTCACTCTCATTGTCAATCTTGGACACTAGCAGATTGATGGATTTGTTGATCAACTTCAAGAACGAATCCTTTGCAGATTCAAAATCAATGGATTCTTTGAACTCATCATCAATGGTTTCTATCAGCTTGTCTTCTAGTTGTGTTATCGTACTGGAGCAGTAATCAGCTGTGTTCAAGATCAAAGTGACGTATAGGATACCTTCTTCATCATTAATACTTGGTGGTAATGTTGGGTTTAAAATCTTGTTTGCATATTCAACGGCCCATTTGGAGAATAGTTTGGATAAATCACGTAGTGGAGCCCCAGTGGATAAGTTAGCACATTGTGTCAGCAAATGACGGTACGCTCTGAACAAATCAGCTGATGATGGAACAACATTGGCTTCTTCATGATGGTCTTCAGGCAATTTAGGTGCTGATAAGAATTCCAAGAATTTGCTGCTTAGGAAAGTATTTTGATGATCAACCCAGATGTTCAAGAATGGCTCAAATGCAAAGGCAACACTGAAGTTGAAATTCTTCTCTTTGATTGAGGCGTTTAAATCGGCAGTGGATGATTGGTTGAATCTGGAAGCTTCATTTGCTAGGTAACGGAAGTGATTTGTTAGGTATTTCTCAAATTCTAGTGTTTCTTCTAATGATTTCAGCAGAATTTCGACATTTGTATCTTTGCCAGAGTCGGATAGCAGTTGTATGATACTATCCCTTGTGTGTTCACAGAATCTAGCAGTGACTTCCTCCTCAACTTTCCAACTCTCAGGAAAGTACTTGATGAAATTCTGTTCATAGTTCTTCAACACCTTCTTGAAGAAAATGTATCTTCTATTCAAATTCTCCAAAGAGCCAGCTTCATCGGAACTTGCAAAGATATTCTTGATCTCTCTCAACTGTTGGTTACAGAACCAGTTCACCAATCTATCATGATGTTCTTGTCCTAATAGGTTCAATGCCTCACATGCACTTCTCAATTCCTTCTCACCCAGCGTACCTTTCCCATTCAACGTTTGTTCAAAATCCAGGAATATCTGGTCTGTCAGCACAATCTTGAGTCTGTTTACCTTTCTCGTGAGTTCAGCAATGTTATCAATACTCTTGTATGTTTTGAAATGGTCAACTAGTTCAGCAACAGCACCCAATAAGTTCGTAGCCTCGGAGTATCTCTTCTCCTCCACAAGAATTTCAAGCTGTTGGTAGGCATTGATAAGCATCTGTAGTCTCTTCAGCACCGTCATGCTCAGCACAAGCTTCTTCTTGGCCTCGTCGAGTCTCTGGATGGAGGAGGTCATACCGGATATCACATTCTGGGTGTTGAGACTGAGTTCTTTGTTGGTGTTGATCTCCTCAATGACCCTGGAGAGCGTGGCTCTGGCCTCCTGGGAGTCGAACTGTGCGTCACTGTGCAAATACTGCTGGTACTCGTCTTCTTTCTGCTGTATCTGGCCGTCAATGGAGAGCTTGTAGCTGTTTGTGTAGTTCAAGAGCTGCGGCAAATTGGCCAAATCCTCGCGGGATCTGAGCAGTTTCTGGAGATCCTGCAGCGGCTCGTAGCCCGGAGACTCGATCGAGCTCATCGCAGAGGGCTTTTATAGTGGCAAATCAGTGAATAACGGCTTCTAATCAGCTGTTTCTGGCGCTGTTTTGGCTTCTGTTTAGCCAAATTGGCACCAAACCGGTTTTGCCCTCGGAAAGGCGCCAAAACGCCAAATTTTGATTTTTCACCAAAAGATTAAATCGATGGACATAGCGAAGACTTGAACGAAAAGCTGAAAAGTTCTTCGGATTAGCCACTGTTCCACTGTACACAGACCACTCCACCATGTCCCTACGTCTGCCACAGGCCCCTAACGCCGGGCTTTTCAAGCAGGGCTACTCCTCCACCAGCAATGCCGACGGTGCCGTCCAGAGAAACATCGAGGCCTGCAGAGAAATCTCCAAGATGGTCCTGACCTCGATTGGTCCTTGTGGGAGAAACAAGATCATCGTCAACCACTTGCAGAAGGTCTTCATCACCAACGATGCCGCCACCATGCTGAACGAGATCGAAGTTGTCCATCCAGCGGTGAAACTGTTGGTCATGGCCTCTCAGCAACAAGAATTAGAGATGGGTGATGGTACAAACTTTGTCCTAGTGCTAGCTGGTGAACTGTTGAACGTTTCTGAAAAGCTAATCACCCTAGGTTTAAAACCAACCGAGATCATCCAAGGTTACCAATTAGCCAGCAAGTTTGCCCTAGAAGAAATCGAGAAGTTATCTGTTGAAAAAGTCGATGATCTATTAAACGTTGACCAATTGAAGAAAGCCATCAAGCCAGTTGTCTCTTCTAAACAATACGGTTCCGAAGATTTCATCTCAGAATTGGTCAGTGAAGCTGTCTTAAACGTCCTTCCTTCAAAGAACCCAAAGAACTTCAACGTTGACAGTGTCAGAGTCGTCAAGATCATGGGTAGCAGTCTAGAAAACAGTCATGTCATCAAAGGTATGGTCTTCCCAAGAGAACCAGAGGGCCGTGTCAAGAACCTGAAGGAGAAATCCAAGGTTGTCGTCTTCACTTGTCCCTTCGATATCACACAAACAGAAACTAAAGGTACTGTCTTACTACATAACGCCAAAGAAATGCTTGATTTCTCCAAAGGTGAAGAAGCCCAAGTCGATCAAATCGTTAAGGAGATCTTTGACTCTGGTGTCCGTGTCGTTGTTGCCGGTGCCGGTGTTGGCGAACTAGCCCAGCACTACTTGGACCGTTATGGTATTCTAACGTTGAAGGTCCCAAGTAAGTTCGATCTAAGAAGAATCTCAAGAGTCTGTGGTGCCACTCCATTACCAAGATTAGGTGCCCCAACTCCAGAAGAAGCCGGTTCCGTTGATATCATTGAAACTAAAGAAATCGGTGGTGATAGAGTCACTATCTTCAGACAAGAGAACGACGTCACCAGAACCTCAACCATTGTCGTCAGAGGTGCCACCAAGAACAACCTAGATGACATTGAAAGAGCCATTGATGACGGTGTCAGCGCTGTCAAGGCTCTAACCAAAGACGGGAGATTGTTACCAGGTGCCGGTGCCATTGAAGCTGAACTAGTACACAGAATCACACAATACGGTGAAAAGACCCCAGGTTTACTACAATTGGCCATCAAACAATACGCCAATGCCTTTGAAGTCGTCCCAAGAGTCCTTGCTGAAACTTCCGGTTTGGATCCAACTGAAGTGCTACCAAAACTATACTCCAAGCACAGTAAAGAAGACGGTTTGACATTTGGTATTGATATCGATTCCGGTTCAGCCAACGAAGTGAAAGATATCACCGAAGAGGGGATCTACGATTCATTGTCTTCAAAGAAATTCGGTATTGCCGCTGCCACTGAAGCTGCCACCACTGTTTTGTCCGTTGATCAAATCATTATGGCCAAGAGAGCCGGTGGTCCACAAGTTCCAAAGCAACCAAGACCTGGTAACTGGGATCAAGAAGATTGAATTTTATAGAGAAACTCTTCAAGATACCACTTTAATTTATACTGTTTATCGTAGAATTAGTGAGCTTCGATTACAAAAGAACTCTCGGCTTGGGATATTTCCAGCCATCGCCGCCCACTAGCATAGCACACATCTCAAAATAAGCTGTGTACAGTTGAACAAACCTCTCATCGTTTAGGCAAAAGTGTACATACTTGGACTCTTGCCAGAATGAAGCTTGACGCTGTGTGAACCTGCCCCTCCATAATTTCCGTGCAGGCGTTGTTAGTTTGTTACAAGGAACCCGAAAGCCACTTTTATAACATCTATCATACCAATCTATCCAGTATCTCTCTAAAACCACACCTGATGGTGCCAGTACCTCGACGTCACTTTGGAAAAGCACATGGATTCCGTGATCTTGGAATGGGTATGTGAAGACTCTCAAGTCGCCATCGGTACTATCTCCGTTGAATCCCCTTTCAGGTTGTACTCGACCGATAATTCTCCTATGTGTAGCGTCCCAGGCAAGTTTCTTATCTAAAACCGCGAGTCCCTCGTAAGTTATGAAGTTCGTCATTATGTATACCAGTTTCTTCGGTTTAAGCGAAGGTTTCAAGAGGTTCTCAAGGAAACAATCACCATCAATACAATACCTCAAGACTTCACCATCTTTGCTGGTTTTCCAAAGACCGAAATGGTTGTGAACGTCAAAGAACATCGGATCTCTTGTTCTGAACATTGATTCACTGGAACTAGGTGTTTGTGTATGAATGTAAAATGAGTCGGTACACTGACTCCACAGCTGCACTTCTTCAAGCATCAAAAAATTGACTTTTCGAGCATAAGGGATAAACATCACTATAGCCAGCTTCTTATTCATCAATGGTTTGAGCTGTGGTATGGCATTGATGCTCTTATAGAGCTCACATGAACCTTTCAGATCATCATACTGGAAATCATCTATGAAGGATAAGATCAGGTCAATGATATCCAGTGGCAGCTCCAGGGAGAGACGGCGCCGTTTGTGACTCCTCAAGACGCGGCCTGGTGTGTGAGTTGGCATTGCCTTCTTACTTCTTGCCTCGGAAGATTCTAAGTCCTCTCTTTATTAGTTAAGAATTATATTAAAGAGCGCTTAGTCTATCGTGATGTGTCCCAGACCAGCTCATCGCCCCGGGTAAATTTCGCGGAATTTAAATTTTTTCTGTATAAGCAGGCAGACACATAAAAGATTAAGCGTAGTGTCGAGCCCCGAAGTCTACCTACTTCTAGAGAAATAAACCATGGGTAAAGTCAGAGGCAGAAGAGCTCAAGAGAAGAGCAAGAAGGAAGAACTACAGATCTATGACGAGAGTCCTGCTGCTGTGGCCACAACTGAAGATGGGTCCCAGGCTAAAGATCCAAACACTTTCTTTGGTCTTGTCGATTCCACAGAGTTGGAATACTTCAAACAAGCAGAATCTACATTGAATGCTAATGCTTTCGAGAGTGATGAAGATAGAGCCGGTTTCGTTGCTAGCGTGTTGGAAGAGAGTAAAGGCAAAGAACTGAAGTTGGTCACTAATCAGATTTGTTCCAAATTGGTGGAAAGATTGATCCTAAGTGCCACTGATGAACAACTAAAACAGATTTTCAAATCTTTCAATGGCCATTTCGTGTCATTGATCCATCACAAGTACTCCTCTCACTGTGTTGAAACATTATTAGTGAGGTCTGCTGCTTTGATTGAAAAAGAACTATTGAATCCATTCCCAAGTACTGATGATGAAGAAGAATTTGTGTCTATTGAAAACTTGTTCTTGTTCTTCCTGAATGAGATCAGACCATACTTGATTGAAATGATCGAACATCAATATGCATCACATACTCTAAGATTGATCATCTTGATCATTGCCGGTAAAGAACTACCATCCACTACAAAGTCTAACTCCACATTACGTTCCAAGAAATCCAAGATTGCAAGAAAGATGATTGAGATTAAAGACAATGAAGATTTCAACAGAGCTTACCAAGTGCCAACCTCTTTCAAAGATGAATTGAAACAATTGCTGGATAGTATCAGAACAAAACTTGAGACTAGAAAAGCCAGAGAGATCGCCATCCACAAGATCGGTTCCCCAGTTCTACAACTATTGATCCAAGTCGAAGGTATCGTTGACAGAGAACGTCAAATATGGCATTTGGTCTTCCAGAAGGATGATGCTGAGAAGGATTCACAAGAAGAGTCATTTGTGGAATATCTGTTATCAGACCCTGTTGGTTCGCATTTCCTAGAGAACGTGATCAAGGATCAAAGATTGAAGTACGTGGAGAGATTATACAGACTGTACATGAGTGAAAGAATCCTGAAATTGGCAAAGAGAGACACCACGGGTTCATATGTGATCCAACAGTTGTTGAAGAAGTTGAAACAGAATGAAGTTAGAGAGATGCTTGATCAATTGATCCCAGAGATGAGTATCTTGATGAACAGTAACTTGGAAATCGGTCAATCCATCATTGATGCCTCCACTACACATAAGGACTATAAGAGAAAAGAGATCATTGAAGAACTGGCAAAGAAGTATACTCCAAAGGATTCAGAATCGGATATCTTGGAATCAGTGCTACAATTATCATCTTCCACTCTGGGTAACACTAGAGATGATTGGCCAACTGCTGAAGAAAGAAGAAGATCGTTGTTCTTGGAGAAACTATTTGAATACGACATGAAATTCCTAACGCTGACCATTGAAAACTTGTTATCATTACCAAAGGAAAGATTGATCCAGATGTGTTTCCACGGTGTGTTTTCCCACGTCGTTGAAAACGTCTTGCTGCCAGAAGTTGATGTCATCTTGAGAAGAAGACTTCTGAACGAATTCATGGGTGAAATTGTGAACTTATCATGTAATGCCTATGGTTCACACATTGTTGATAAACTATGGGGGTTCACTTTGAAATTGAACATGTACAAGGAAAGAATCGCCAAAGAAATGGTTGCTGAGAAGGAAAAGGTCAAAGAGAGTACTTATGGTAGACAAGTCTGGAAGAACTGGAAGATGGAATTATACATGAGAAAGAGATATGATTGGAACTATGCCATCAAGCAAGAAGAGTTTGAAAAATTCCCACCTCCAGCTCCAAAGGAAGATAATAACAGCAAGGATTCACACAAGAGAAAAGCTGAATCTAACGATTCCGCTCAAAAGAAACAAAAAGTCAGAGGTCGTAACCGTTAGACACCAACCACATATAGATACAATAGCATTCATCAAATTAAACATAATATTTCATAATCCTATAAACGAAGGTCTGTAGAATCTTTTCACGTAAATAAGCACATGTGATTACCAAGCATCAACACCTCTTCTGACATTAATACCGATAAATCTAGCGATTGAGTCAAAGGCTTCGACTAGGTCTTCCTTGGTGTAACTGGCAGCAGTGATCTTCAAGTCTGGGTTCTGTGGAGATTCGGTCTTACCTTCGACAAAGTCTTCGAATTGGGCTCTTTCCTCAGCAGTTGGAGGCAATAATTCGTAGAATCTAGCCAATTGGACCAGTTCCTCGTCTTTGATCTTGGTGAATTCTTGAATGTTGGATGGGAACAGTTCCAAAGGTGGCTCTTCACCGTCGTGGTTCAAGACAAGGGCCAAGTTCTCGGTGTCCTTCTTTTGAGAGTTGATCAATCTTCTGATGGATCTCTCTTCCAAGATCTCCAATTGACCCTGTAATTCCCCAACCAATTGGACAAGATCCTCGTTGGTGGCGAAGTCGGTGGACTCCAAATTGGAGACTCTCTTGTTGGCTTTACCCTTGCCGGACAAAGAGGTTGGTTCAAAGTCCTCGACCCTCTTCTTCTGGGCATCCACTTGTAAAGAAAGGACCTGTTGGCCGGTCTTTTGCAGCAAAGCTTGTTGCTTCTTGACGACTAGGGACAATTCCTCGACTTGTTTGGTTAGTTCTTCGACGGATGACATTGCGGCTGTTCTGTGTTCGGCAGTGGGAGTGGTTGACAGCAGAAAGGTGGTTCTTAACTGCAAACAAAGGTGAAACTTGTTTTGGTTCCAGAATTTTCCCCCTGTCTGAGCAAGGCTATACGTTGCACTCACAAATTCGCGGAATGACATAATGGCACAAGTGCTGCGATCTACAGAACTGTATGGTAAAAGTGACATAAACGGGCGTTTTGGTACTAGAGTTATTGGGAGTAGTTAGCTAGAACAGGCCCAGCTCGGCCCACTGCTCCTCCGGTGCCTCGAAGACGGTTTTGTACGCGTGGCCGACCTGTGCGTGGACATCGGTGGCCTGCAGAGCCCGGCCGTGGAGCCTGAAGGCCTCTCGGGCAGCGTAGCGTGTCACAACAGAGCCTCCGAAGCCCGCCAGCAGGAACAGCGAGTCCTCGTCAAGCTCGCCAGGGTGGTCCCACAGTTTGGCCTTGTACGCCTGGCCCCAGGCAACCAGCGTGGCGATGGTCCCCGTCAACGTGTCGCCTTGTCCGCCGGCTCTTCTGTTCGAGCCCTCGACATCGCTCTTCACGACATGCTCACCCTTCACTATCAGATCGGTGGCCCCCTTTCTCACGATGGTCACGTTCCCCAGTGTCTTGGACGCTTCAATGGCTTCTTCCTCTTGTTTGTTCTCGCTGGTATCAATCTTCAACGCTTCTGCTAGTCTCTTGAACTCCACGACATTTGGTGTCAAAATGGCCCCATCATAACCCTTGATCAATTCTGGCTTTTGAGAGATCAGGAACAACGCATCAGCATCGATGATAATCGGAATCTCCTTCTCTCTCAGGTACTTAATAACATGCTCCAACGTTTCCAGCATCAATGAATCACGCCCCAATCCTGGACCAACAACAGCGACATGGATCCTTGATAGCAACGACTTGACTTTAGGCAGCACTTTCTCCTGGACGAGTTCACCATGCTTGTTCTTGTACGAGTCGGGAACATTGTCAGTCTCGTATAAGTAAGGGTGAACCATCAAGTTGGGAGAATACGACTTGATCACCGTAGCGGCGTTCTTCTCACAGATGATGTGTGATAAGTCTGCGCCAAACACTGCTGCGGCGTGTGCTGAGAAATAGGGTGCCCCAGTATAGCTAAGAGTAGCGTTAGTAATCGGTTGCATGATATCCAAATGCGTACACTCACTCTTCACAACCACCAAACACAACGATCCTACCGGCTGTATTTTATTGTTAGATCTCGCTTGTCCTATTGTTCCTGATCATGACACATACCTTGACCTTTGTGGAATGAAGGTGATAGCGGTGGGACGAGCTTTCTAGCAAGCTTCACGAGCTCCTTGGTGGTCTTCCCTGTCAATTGACTCATCTTTGTCCCTGTCTCTTGACTTGAAGGTGAAGAATTAGTGATTGAAGAAAGCAAAATGTGTGATTGTGTGGTTATTTGGTTGCCCCACGTTAAATTTGACTTGACTGATCTTACCCTGAAGAGTTGTCACAAAGCGTATCCGGCGAAAAAGGGTCCCTTATCTCAATTGAGATAGCAACACGAAGACGGTTATACTTCTAGTAATACGGATACCACCTGAGTAGGAGCACTAGTACTAGTCACTGCCGAATCACGTACTGTTCCACCTCCACCGAGGGCACTCCACGTGACATTCACGTGCCTTTTCCCGGTTATTACCTCATCGGGCGCTAAAGCCACACATTTCCGCATAAAACGCATTCGCGCGCTGTAAATCGACTTTTTGCCCCGTTGCTCGAAATCTCGCGGGTATATATATCGAAAAAGTTCTTCCCGGTTCCCTTTCTAACTCCGCCAATTGCCCCCTGACGAACTCAATTACCCTCTGCCATGTCCTTCCTAGCCAGATTCACCCAAAACAAGCACGCCTGGGTCCCTGTTGCCGTCGGCTCCGTCGCTGTCGCCGCCTCTTTGTACTACACCACTACAGCTAGAAGCCCAGCTGCCAATGAAACCAAAGTGGCTTTCAAAGGCGATGATCAATGGACCGATTTGAAACTAATCAAGTTCGAAGACGTTTCCCCAGACTCCAGAAAGTTCACTTTCGCCCTACCAGAATCCGACCAAGTCTCCGGTTTGGTCACCGCTTCTTTGCTACTGGCCAAATATGTCACTCCAAAGGGTAACAACGTTGTCAGACCATACACTCCAATCTCAGACAACGACCAAAAGGGGACCATTGAATTCTTGATCAAGAAGTACCCAACCGGTAAGTTCGGTAACCACATCTTTGGTCTAAAGGAAAACGACACCGTTTCATTCAAAGGTCCAATCACCAAATGGAAATGGACCGCTAACCAATTCGAAAACGTCACTTTGATCGGTGGTGGTTCCGGTATCACCCCATTATACCAATTGCTACACCAAATCACCAAGGACCCAGCTGAAAAGACCAAGGTCCACTTGATCTACGGTAACAAGACCGCTGAAGACATCTTACTGAAGAAGGAAATCGACGCTATTGCTGCTAAGCACTCTGACCGTGTTAAATTGACCTACTTCTTAGACAAGGCCGACGACTCTGTCAAGAACGCCCAAGTCGGCTACATCACCAAGGACTGGTTGAAGGAAAACATCCCAGGTGTCCATGACTCTCACCAAGTCTTTGTCTGTGGTCCTCCACCTTTATACGATGCCATCTCTGGTAACAAGAAGTCCCCAACTGACCAAGGTGAATTGACCGGTGCCTTGAAAGACTTGGGGTTCACCAAGGAAAACGTCTTCAAGTTCTAAGCAGGTCTATTAGATACATACATATTTATAAAATACAGAATTGGTACTATACGTTTTCTTTGTAGTTTGATGCTCGTCTCTGGGGTTGATTTCTGCCACAGAAAAATTTAGCCGAATAAAAGACTTCTACCAAATAATCACATCATAGCCTGATAATGTCCAAAACGCTCCGAGTCGCCATCGCCGGCTGCTGTCACGGTGAACTTCACAAGATCTATTCCCAAATCACATCACGTTCCAGGGATCAGTGGCCCGAACTCCTCATAATCTGTGGTGATTTCCAATCTCTTCGAGATGAGTCCGATTTCGATGCCATCTCCATGCCTGATAAATACAAGAAACTAGGTGATTTCCAGGCTTTCTACACTGGCCAGTCGAGGGCCCCTGTGCTCACACTTTTCGCCTCGGGCAACCACGAAGCATCGAATTACCTGCATGAATTACAACTTGGTGGTTGGGTCGCTCCCAATATCTACTTCATCGGGTATTCCAATGTGATATGGTATAAAGGACTAAGAATCGGTGGTTGGTCTGGTATTTACAAAGAACACGATTTCTACAAACCACACGATGAAACACTGCCGTTGGATCATAGGACCAAAAGGTCTATTTATCATACTCGTTTCGAAGACTTTGTGAAACTGAGTTTGATCAGAGATAAGAACCTGAATGTATTCATCAGTCATGATTGGCCTGAGGGGATCGTTCATAATGGGAATTTGAAAGGTCTATTGAAGAGGAAACCGTTCTTTAAAGGTGATATCTTGAAAGGAGAGCTCGGGTCACCGGCTAGTCGTGAGTTGTTAAAGATATTGATGCCTCATTGGTGGTTCAGTGCTCATCTACATGTGAAGTTCGAAGCAACGGTGAACCATGATGAGAATAATAAGAGGTCGTTGAGCACTGGAGAGGAGGACGCTGTCAAGAAGTTGAAAGTTAATGATGATGAGATCAATTTGGAGTTGGGGAATGATGATGAAATCGCTTTGGATTTGGATGGTGATAACAATGATGAAATTGCATTGGATCTAGATGACATTGATGGTACAGCTACTACTAAAGAACTAGCTAAGGGGTTCTCACAGACGAATTTCCTAGCGTTGGATAAACCAGTTTCTAGAAACCAATTCTTGGACTTTTTAGAGATCCCAATCACCAATGAATCTCATCCTTCTAACGACACAGATTCCTTATACCATGATGAGGAGTTTTTAAAGATCAGAAAGTTCTTTGATACGCAGTTCAGCAAGACGCAGGCTTACAAGACTCTAAAGTTTGAAAAAGTTGATTCATCATTCAGTGAACAGTTTGGTAATGATATTCAGACCGTCAAGTTGAACAGTGATGACTTCATCATTGATCAAGTGTTTGAAGCCACGAAAGAAAACCCAGTGTCACAAACACAACAATTACGCACCAATTTCGGTCTATAGCATCTACAACAAAGGTAATTAGTATCGTAAATATATATAAAGGGCCTTTTTCTTAGACATAAAAGACTGAAAAAATAAATAACAAGATCAACTGTACTTGTAAGCTTTGCCAGGGAGTGTCTGATGACCTAAAATTTTTCTTGAATTAAAATTATCTGAATGCTTTTTAGAGGATTAAATGCTGGTATGTATGGTATGAGTTCTGATGGATGTGTGGTGAGGGTAAGAGCATCTAATAGGATCTGATGGCTGGTGGGACGGATTTACATTCGGCTTCATCCAAAGTGGTGGAGATGACAGGTCTGTAGTTCAATTCAACCTTGTCACCAGAGTCCTTTTGCCATGATAGGGAGTGTTTCATCCAATTGACATCATCTCTATCTGGGAAATCTTCTCTGGCATGGGCACCTCTGGATTCTTTTCTGACAACGGCAGATTCAGCAGTTTGGACAGCACAAGTTAGCAAGTTTTGTAATTCTAAAGTTTCAACCAAATCGGAGTTCCAGATCATGGATCTATCAGTGGTACCAACATTTGCGAAAGATTTGTCAACCTTGTTGATTTCTCTGACACCATCTTCTAAGGATTCTTGGGTTCTGAAGACAGAGACATCTCTTTGCATGGTCTTTTGCATGTTCAATCTGATTTCAGCAGTGGATAATGGACCAGTGGCGTTTCTTAGTTTGTCCAAGTTAGCAATGGATTCCTTACCTAAATCAGCTGGTAATGGCTTGTGTGGTAGACCTGGTTTCAAAGTGTCAGCAATAGTTAGGGCAACGGCTCTACCGAAGACGACTAAATCTAATAGAGAGTTGGCACCTAATCTGTTAGCACCATGGACAGAAACACAAGCGGCTTCACCAGCAGCCAATAGACCTGGAATGACCTTATCTTTACCTTCAGCATCTAGAGTCAAAGCTTCACCGTTCCATTTGGTTGGGATACCACCCATGTTGTAATGGACAGTTGGCAAGATTGGAATTGGTTCCTTAGTGACATCAACACCGGCGAAAATAGCAGCGGTTTCAGAAATACCTGGTAATCTTTCCTTCAAGACTGGGGCTGGGATATGGGACAATTGTAAGTGGATGTGATCCTTTTCTGGACCAACACCTCTACCGGCTCTAATTTCCATGGTGATGGCTCTTGAGACGACATCTCTTGAGGCCAAATCCTTAGCATGAGGAGCATATCTTTCCATGAAACGTTCACCTTCAGAGTTGATCAAGTAACCACCTTCACCACGAGCACCTTCGGTGATCAAACAACCGGAACCGTAGATACCAGATGGGTGGAATTGAATGAATTCCAAATCTTGTAATGGTAAACCAGCTCTTGAAACCATAGCGTAACCATCACCAGTACAAGTATGGGCAGAGGTACATGAGAAGTAAGCTCTACCGTAACCACCAGTGGCAATGACGGTCTTGTGGGCTCTGAATCTATGTAGAGTACCATCTTCTTGGTTGTAGGCCATAACACCAACACATTCACCGTTGTCCATCAACAAGTCCATGGCAAAGTATTCAATGAAGAAATGGGTGTTGTGTCTTAGAGCTTGACCGTATAGGGAATGTAATAGGGCATGACCGGTTCTGTCAGCGACGGCACAGGTTCTGTAGGCTTGACCACCTTTACCGTATTCCTTAGATTGACCACCAAAGGCTCTTTGGTAGATTCTACCTTCTTCAGTTCTGGAGAATGGGACACCGTAGTGTTCTAATTCGATGATGGATTGTGGAGCTTCTCTAGTCATGTAGTGGATAGCATCTTGATCACCTAACCAATCGGAACCCTTGACGGTGTCGTACATGTGCCAGTGCCAGTCATCCTTGTGCATGTTACCTAGGGCAGCATTAATACCACCTTGAGCAGCAACAGTGTGGGATCTGGTTGGGAACAATTTGGAGATACAGGCGGTCTTGAAACCAGCATTGGCTAGACCGAAGGCAGCTCTTAGACCGGCACCACCGGCACCGATGACCAGACAGTCGTATTCGTGGTCAATGATGTGGTAGTTATCGGCGACACCTTTGGCAGCGTTTTCACCAGCAATGTCATCGTTGACGGCGTAGGCGTGCTTAGCGACGGCGGAGGTGGAGAATCTGGAGACCTGGGCCCTTCTGGAGGCGTTTAGCAGGCTTCTGGAGGATTGGCGGAGGGAAAGCATTGTGGAGCGAGGAATCTGGTAGCTCGTTCAGCAGGTTCAACAATGGTGAAAAAACACAATCTAACAGCGGCTAAAAGACGGGGCAGTAATCGACGTGGAGCGGGCGGGCAGGGACAGCAAGGAAACCAAACACAGCGAGTTTGAACAGGGCTAGGCTGGGACACAGAGGAAGGAGTAGGCAGGAAAAACTTTTTCCAATTGATTTCTCCAGAATTAACACAATCATGATGGAATCGCGAAGATTTGACGCTGTTCGCGAAGCCGAAATGCGAAACTCGGGTCCTTTGCGGTGCCCCGGAGCCAATCAGAGGCCAGGAATTAATAAAAAAAGGACCCGCGAAACCCTCTGGCCCATAGTTAATTGCCCCGGCAACGGCTATTTTGGCAGCAGCGTGTGACTCCAGGCTCACACAGCAGCCAAAAGCCCCGGGGCGCTTACGTCAGCGGCGCCAGGGGAGCTGTTTTGCGGGCCATTCGGTGGCGCTGCGGAGCTCAAATTTTGTAATACCAATGGGAACACCACCTTCTTCAGTATATCTCAATTTGGTGTGAATCTGCAAACTTGATCTTCCACAATCTCTCACTCATTTCAGTCACTTCCAAAGGATTTGGTTTCCGTTGAATCTTTCAGAAATTCGCGCGCGTTGCCGCGCAAAAATGGTAGAATTTACGAAATCCGGTCGCTTTTCTCACGTGACTCATCAAACCGGTATTCCAAGGGCTGCTGGTTATGTAGCCCTGTACACTAAGAAAACATCCGGACACCACTCATACTCCCAAAAAAATTTATTCACATACATCGAAAACGTCAAAACAATGGTCTATTGAAACCAGCTGTTTTGCTCCCTTATAACCATGTTTGTGCTTTCCAGACTATCAGATCTAATACGGATCCCTCCTGACCAATTCAACAAAAAGGCCAAAAAATCACTAATAGCTGAACTAAACAAGAAATATGCCAATAAAATCATCAATAACCTTGGGCTAGTTATCTCAGTCTGGGATCTGATTAAAGTTGATGATGGTCTATTGAAGCCTGGTGATGGTGCCAGTTTCATTAAATGTGCCGTGAGAGTTGTGGTCTTTAGACCTTTTGTTGGTGAAATCCTAACGGGTTGGATCGAGAAATGTACACCTGAAGGTTTAAAGATCAAAATGGAATTCTTCAATGACATATTCATACCGAAGAACTTATTGTTCGAAGGCAGTGAATACTCCATCAATGACAATGCATGGATCTGGGACGCCGACGGTACAAAGCTATATTTGGATGTCAATGAAAAGATAAGGTTTAGAGTCGAGGAAGAGATCTTTGTCAATGTCAAACCAAAGGGCCCGAATATCGAAGATACTCAAAAAACTAATGATGATGAAAATAATGATGATGAAAACAAACAGCCAAGTTATGTGATCTTAGGAGGTTGTCAAACTGATGGTATGGGTTGTGTCAGTTGGTGGGATTAGAAGAATAAAGAGAGAAATTTATACGTAACGTTTGCTTTTTGCTTGTTTTAAAACATATGTTCATCTTTTTTTGCATTAATAGAAAATTCCCCTGTAATAGTATACACACATCAAACCCCATTTCAAATGAATGCTTAATTGTATTGCATGTAACGACTTGTAGAACTGAATTTCAAGTTACCTTTAATAACCTTTTCAACGGCTTTCAAGAAATCTTTTTCAGTTGCAACTTTTCTTCTTTCCCTAATGGCAAACATACCAGCTTCTGTACAAACAGATCTTAGTTCAGCACCTGTGGAGTTTGGACATAATCTTGAAATCAATTCCCATCTAATATCTCTCTCCACTGACATGGCCTTGGAATGGATTCTGAAAATGTTGGCACGACCTTCTAGATCAGGTAAGGAGAATTCAACTTTTCTATCAATTCTACCAGGTCTCAATAGGGCCGGATCTAATGTGTTTGGTCTGTTGGTGGCAAACATAACTTTGATGTTACCTCTTGGGTCGAAACCATCCAATTGTGTAATCAATTCCAACATGGTACGTTGAACTTCGTTATCACCACCAGCACCATCGTCAACTCTAGCACCACCAATGGCATCAACTTCATCAAAGAAAATGATACAAGCTTTCTTAGTTCTAGCCATTTCAAATAGTTCTCTAACCATACGGGCACCTTCACCAACGTATTTCTGGACTAATTCTGAACCAATAACTCTGATGAATGTGGCATCTGTTCTGTTAGCAACGGCTCTGGCACATAGAGTTTTACCAGTACCTGGAGGACCGTATAATAAGATACCCTTTGGTGGATCTATACCTAACTTGACAAATCTTTCTGGGGATAGTAATGGTAGTTCGACAACTTCTCTTAGTTTTTCAATCTGTTCTTTACAACCACCAACATCACTATACGTCACATCTGGTTTTTCTTCAACTGTCATCATGGTCACTGAAGGATCAATCTTTGGTGGCAATGGTAATTGAATTTCGTATTTGTTACGGTCAACACCGACTCTCATGGCTTCTTCAATATCAGTTGGTGAAACCTTTTCACCTAAAGCGACAACAAATTTGGCAATTTGTTTTATGTTAATCACATACTTGGACTTATCTTCACCTTCGTCACTCTTGATGATCTTGGTACATCTTGCCACCTGTAGTGGTTGTTCTTCCTCCATACGTTGTTTGTCGGCCATAACATCCCATAGATGAGGTGGTGCTAGACCTGTGTTACTTTCTTTGACACCAATCTTCTCCTTTATTTTGGCTTCCAATTCTTTGATATCCTTCTCAACTTCTTTGATCTTCTTAGCATAAGGAGCAACACCCTGTTCTTGTTAGTACTGTCCTCTTTAAAGTTCAATTGGGTTGTAATTGTGGCAACTTTCCGATGTGCTAACCCATTATCATCAAAGTTGCCACCACCTTTCACAAAAATCACATACATAAGTTCTCAAAACCTGGATATCACCCTCACTTAGAGGCACAATCTTCTCTTCTGGCTTGCTCTCGTCCTCCACTGGGGCGACGTACTTGTCCCAATCCGCTTTTGGTGGCATTGTGTAGTGTCTTGCAGTGGTTTCGATCTGTCTCTAAAGTGAAGGTTCCATTTTGTTTACGCCCGCCAAAAATCCAAAATCTCTGGGTTTTCGGTTCGGGAAGCAAAAGTCACGTGAAAAATATGGAACTTTGGTGATAGGGTTAAATTACAAGTCTTGCGGGCGAAATTGCTATCATATTGAATTTGCCTCATAGTCTTGTGTATTATGGTACTCTTAGATCATTGTACGCAGCAAATTTTAAAAAGTTGGTTGGTATCACATTTTATTTGACCAGGTATCTTTGAGTAAACTCCTCTAGCCAAATTTGAAAAACCGAGATCCCGAAGTCAAAATGCCGTTTACATCCAAAGGTATTTTGCCACTCAACTCTAGCTTCTACAAGGCTGGCTGCTACGTACGCGTGCGCATTAACTGCCGTGGTACTACTACTATTCTTCAAGTGGTTCCCAATTAAGCCTTATATTTAATAATATTTGTTGAAGTTATCGATAACTAGAGTACAGCCGAAGTCATAATTCTGTGCACATTATAGGCCCACTATCTACATCAAATCGATTCGAGAGCCATGATCTTAGAGTGCCATTTGATTCAATTTAAAATACAGTCTACCTTGAGGATTTATTGGTTTCTCATAGCTAATATGAGGCATCGACTGCACCCCATCCAATTGACGACCGAGATAGCCTAATATTCCCTACCACGAACGACTAATTGGGCACAAGGCGAGCGAGCTATTAATCCAAAAGCATTGTAGCTACGAGCTGGAGTGTTATTGTAACATGTTATATTAAAAATTAAATGACGTAAAATGCAGAGCAAGCTAAGAATGAATAAGCGGCGTTATTATGTGATGAGTAAAAAAACTTGTACCTTCAATGTAATATAGTCAAAAAAAAAAGCCATCACGATCTGGGTAAAATGGGAATGTAAGGTGGGATTTAGAAGAAGGATCTAACCCTGATGAAAATCAGTCAATGATGAAATAGTGATTGTGATTGAATCATAAAAGAAAGACTGGTAAGAAACCGACAACGGTCATCAACAAACCAGCGCCCAAGGTGTTGGCAGCACCTTCAAAGTTTGAAACAGTGGCGACAGTCGAAGTGGAAGCTGAAGTGGAGGTTCAGACAGAAGCATCAGCGGTGTGGTGATGAAAATGGTCTTCTGAAGAGGTGGCTTCAGTAGTGTGGTTAGAGTTGTTTTCAGAAGCAGTGGCCTTAGCAGCACATTCACCACAAGCAACAGTGACAGTAGCTGTGGAGTCTTACCTTCAGTGACAACAGAAGAAACAAAAAGCTTGGAAGTGGCAGTAGAAGTGACTGGAGAACCATCCTTACCAGTGGTGACAGCGTATGAAACAACTTGAGTGATTTCTTGACCGTTGGTGGAGAAGACTGGAGTTTCACATGGAACGATAGAAGTTTCAGTGATAACGTTGTTGGAAGTGACAGTGGTTGGGTCAGGGAATGGGTAAGTGGTGGTACGCAAAGTGACCGTTGGAGTCAGTGGTGGCGTAGTATGAGACAATACCAGAACCAGTGTGGGTGTTACCATGGGTATAAGTGGTGGTGTATGGGTTTGGCAAGGTGAATGGGATGGTTTCGACACCAGTAGCAAAGTGATCATCTGAATCAGTTGGCCATTAGGTAACAACACCAGTTTCAACAGTACCGTCAGTAGTATAGGTAGTAGTATATGGAGATGGAACAGTCAATGGAATGGTAGTAGTGCCGACAGTTGGACCATTTGGACCATCAGTAGAGTAGAAGGAAATGATTTCTGGCTGGGAGGTGGTGCCATCAGTACCGGTAGTGGTATAAGCTGGTGGAATTGATAGACTTGAAGCAGTGGAAGAACCTGAAATTGGGATAGTGGTAGTACCGACAGTAGGGCCATTTGGACCATCAGTAGAATAGAAAGAAACAATCTCTGGTTGAGTGGTGGAGCTATCAGTGTCAGTGGTGGTGTAAGCTGGTGGAATTGACAAACTGAAAGTTGTGGTAGCTGAAGATGAAGATGAAGATGAAGATGAAGATGAAGATGAAGATGAAGATGAAGATGAGGATGAGGATGAGGATGAGGATGAGGATGAGGATGAGGATGCAGAGCTTGAGCTTGAGCTTGAACTTGATGATGATGAGGATGAGCTTGAGCTTGAACTTGATGATGATGAGGAAGCAGAGGCAGAGGCAGAGGCAGAGGCAGAGGCAGAGGCAGAGGCAGAGGCAGAGGCAGAGGCAGAAGCAGAAGCAGAGGAGGATGAGGACTCAGCAGCTGAAGATGAGGATGAGGATGAGGATGAGGACGAAGATTCTGATGAAGATGAAGATGAAGATTCTGATGAAGATGAGGAGAAAATCGAGGACAAGTCTGATGAGGATGAGGATGAAGGACAATGTTTTCCTAGAATGACGTTGCTAATTCTTCCTAATTTTCAGGTTTCATGTACTTGAACCTTTCATGGGTACATGAGATCTGCCTGGTACCTTAATTTGCTGCGACTTGCGAGCATGGGCAGGTGAACCACGAGCTATCTCACTCCAGACCTGCAGGTTGCATCGTACTGGTACCGTAAATATTTTATGGTGACCCCAAGTAACCAAGGTCCTGCCACCTTCTGGAACTAGAAGTGATCCACTGCACCACGTTCTGAGCTCTGGAGTCTGTTGAAAGTGACCAGTACTCACGGAGATCATACAGAGATCCTAACCTCTATTTGGATGGGGCACCATTTATGGGTGATGGGTGATGAGGATGGGCACTGACTTCTGGCGAATTATTGACCCAGGAAGTTGGGGCCTCAGATCCACTTTGGAGAGTGCTAACCGGTTAGGCTCGAAGAACATCGTGGAATAACTTCCAAGCCACGGGAGAGGCTAAGGAACGATACAGCTTCGCTTAATCTACTTTTAGTTGGTCCCACGAGAAGGCTGCCTCGAAGTTCTGAGCCACTAATTTGGTAAAATCAGATAATCGAGCGCACATCTGAACTTGAAATAAAGACTTTAGGCGCCTGTACATCAGATGCATCTGACACCCAAACTTCAAGATGCATCTGACCTGCTTGCATTTGCCACTTGCATTACTCAAATAGGAACGTAGCAGTAGAAAAAAGAAATATGGTCTTGCAGATCTTCGGGTATAAACAAGTTTTCTCCGAAATTACAGAGTAGTTACTAAAATAGATGCATTGATAATCGTCACCCTAGGACGTTTATAGCATACACAGCGTCGCTTCGAACCGCCACTGGCTGGATGATCAAATCCTTGTCAGGATCACTTTTGGGATTAGAATACAGCAGATTATCCAGCGTCTTGGGCCCAAAATACCGCTCTTGGCCTAAATTGTGTGCCTAAACGGGTTTATATTCAATGCAGCAACGTTCCCAGACTTCAGTTCTTCGAGAATCCATTCCCTAACGTCTACAACAGTACCGGCTTGAGATATATGCAATGGTATTCATTTTATACTCTCGAACGTCTAACGGACCCATTCACTGAATGTCTGAGCAGAGGTATAAATCATCATAACCAGGCCAAAGATGAATAGCAAGACATCAGCAGTCTTTTCAAAAGTTGTTGATGCTAAGCCTTTGTAATGCAATAATGGTGGGAAGATATAGATCAATGGGATGCAGGCAAAACTACCAATAATAGCAACAAACTTATCCAAATCACTGGCACCACCCCATGCGATACCAGCAGTCAACAACACCAATAGGATTCTGAATGTATTCTTTTGCCACTTGATCTTGGAGTTGTATTTACCAGATTTTCTAGTCAAGCCATTTTCTAAAATTCTAATGGCTGGGAATAATTGTAATGGAGTTGACAATAGGATGGCTGTGGCATACAAGAATTGGGAGACACTGACCATAGGACTGTCTTGTGGGAAGTTTAATAGGATCACAGTTTCAGTCTTTTCACCAAAGGCCAAATAGCCAACTGTACCAGCAGAGACGAAAGTGATAGTGGCAGCAACCATGACCCAGAACAACAGCATTGGGAATTTTGATGGCTTTTGCATGGACTCTTGGATTGGAATCAACAAACCGATACCCTCATAGGTGAAGATGGCAGTACCAATGAAAACAGACCAATCTTTGTTAAACGATTTAACTGGGGCCGTACCTTCAGTGGAGATAACAAAGATGCAGTAGTAGTAAACGTAGATCAACCCTAATAGAATGAACAAATCAGCAACCAAAGCAGTACCTGAAAGTTTAGCAATTTTTCTAGTCAATGACAATGGAATGAAGATCAACAGTTGTAACAATATGTAAAATTCTAGACCAAAGTATTGGTTGGCAACAGAAATGAAGAATGCTTGTAGATTGGTGGCGGTGAAGACAATGTATGCGGCAGCGAACCCGATTTGGGATAGAACAATTGAGGCCAGAATGGAGTTCTTGGCCCATGGACCGTATAGTGCACCACCAATGTCACCATAACTTCCAGAACCAATCTTGACTCTAGTATTGATTAACAACATGAAGCAGTAGTATGACAAAATGGAGAAAACCACCAATGCAGAAAGTGAAAAGACTAACCCACCATTACGGACACCTCTTGGTAAGAACAAGACACCAGTACCAATGAAGGCCTTCAACAATAGCAAAACAGCTTTCGTGGTTGTAGCTTTGTGTTGTTCAGGTTGCCTCTTAGGAGTACGGCTTGGAATCAACAAAGCTTCTTCATCTTCCACAGCTTCGTATTCCTCATCATCATCCTCGTCTCTCAATTCTTCACCAGCGAAATGACCGTACAAAGTCAAGAATTCAATGAAATTTCTGGTGATGAAAGTAGGAGTTTGGTCCTCACCTGGTTGTTGAGTGGCCTTTTGAATCAAGAAACTTCTTCTAAACCCACCAGGAACACGGATATCATGGACTTGGAAATCGGCTTCAGCAATGGAACTATGGACAGAGCCTGAAAATGACTGTGATCTTCTGCGGAGTCTGTTATCCTGTGAGTGCTCTCTTTGCCAATTGTAAACTTCTCTACTGATATCACCACCTTGTAGTTGTAACGAGTCAAAATCGTCATCAATGGCAGAACGTGAAGGCGAGTTAACAGATTGGACATCATTCTCCGTGACCAAGTGACGACCAACAACTTCAACAGTCGTAGGATCAGGGTTCTTGACATCAACTTCAGAGACATGAATATTCGGTTTGAATGGGGAAGCGGCGCCAGAGCCTCTAAAATCTGGGGTTTTGGAAGGTGATAGAATCGGCTGGGTATCACTTCCAGGCTGTGGGAAACCTAGTGAGGCAGCAGCATTAGGGTGTGAAGTAGATGGTTTTGGATGATGCAGGGCAGGAATGTCTTTCTTGGAGTTGGATTTGTCTGATGATAGAGTGTTTTGTAGCGTTTCTGATGCAGTGAATGGTTTTGTGGCGTCAGTGGTTTTATCCTCGAAACCGCCTTCAATCTTTCTCAAATTAGGAGAGTTCTGTTCCAAGTCTTGACTTAGACTGTGGTTGGTGAAGACAGAGCCCTTTCTGGTGAACCTCTTGGAGGAGAAGTCGCCAGTCTTGAAACTATCTTCCATTTCATCGCCTTGTTGCTTCAACGAGGATGAGAAGGAAGCTTTGAACTTTGGCCCGTTCTGGCTCGAGTCTCCGGGATTGGACATATTGGATATCTGGCGTTCTATGGGAGCTCCTAGTGGCAGTTCAGCGAGTGGATAGCGAGTTGTTTATAGTGGCTTCGAGCCGTAGCAGTTGTTTTGCGGCTGCAAGAAGACGAATTGTAGTGGGACCGTGGGACAATGGACAGCTGTGGCTCCTGAGGGGCGTGTTTCCATGGACAGCGGGCAGGGGTGTGTGTTGGCAGAGACGGCAGTGTCCAGCAAAACAGAGCAGAATGGGTAGCAAGAGTCCTGGTGGATACCCCAACAATGGTGAAAAGTGGAAAAGTTTCGATGTATAGATTTTAGGCACATCCAGCTCACCAAACGAGTTCGCGGTAAATCAAGGAGGCCAAAAAAAAATTTCGAAACTTTCTGTGTGCGATGAGCTCTCAGGGCACAGAGACACAGATAAGCCATGTCTACCAGAAAGTGGGTTGATAAGAAGAAGGACAAGACCTACAAGGTCGTCTACAGATCACATGACGATCCCCTATTCCACGACCAGGACGCCTCCGAGCACGTTCTTGTCGAGGCACACCATCCGAACAACAGCAAGATCAAGACCAAGGCACAACTGGAGAAAGAGCTAGGTGAAGAGGCCAAGAATGTTAGAGCCAACGAAGGTGAGGCTGCTCTGTACGGTATCACATTTGATGACTCCAAGTACGATTATATGCAGCATTTGAAGCCGATCGGGAACGCTGATGGTGTCTTTATCCCAAAGAAAGGTCAAGAAGAGGAAGCAGACAAGAAGGGTCAAGGTATCCAATTTAAAGAATTTGATCTATTTGAAGAGTTGAAACCAACAAGTAAGACCATTAAAAGAACATATCAAGACCAACAAGACCTGCCTGATGAGATTGCAGGTTTCAAACCAGATATGAACCCAGCCTTAAGAGAAGTGCTAGAAGCCCTGGAAGATGAAGCTTATGTTGATGACGATGATGCGATCTTTGATAACCTGCTAGAATCCGGTGAACAAGTTGATGATGATGAGTTCGAAGATCAGTTTGATGAATGGGATTTAGACAACTACGAAGATGAGATGAACCAATTTGACACACAAGATTTCGCCCAAGAGGGCGACCAGGGTTGGGAAGCCGGCTTCAGACAATTCAAAGCCCAGACGAAACACAAGAAGAATGACTGGGACTCTGATGATGAATTTGACGAAGAAGAAGATGTGTTGCCAGATCTGCCTACGTTCAAAGACGCCCCAGCTGCCTCCAAGAAAGGTGCCAAGCGTAAAGAACGTAGAAAGAAGGGTGCTATGACCGACACAACCAGTTTTTCCATGACAAGTTCAGCTCTATTCAGAAGTGAAGCCCTGACGGTGCTTGATGACAAGTTTGAGAAAGTTATGAAGGATTATGAGAACAACGATGAAGAAGAGGAAGAATACAAACCTTTCAACATGGAGACAGAAAGAGCTGATTTTGAAGATATGCTGGATGATTTCCTAGATAACTACGAGATTGAAGGTGGGAGAAGACTGGTGAAGAAGAATGAAGAAATAGATAGAATGAAAGCTGCTGCTGATAGTGCCTCCAGAGGTAAACTGGCACAAAGAAGAAAGAAGGAGAAGAAGGATGATGCATTACCAAAAGCTTTCGGTAACTTGAAGATATGACTTGGGATATACTAATAAACGGTTAATTGGCATATAAGCGGGGTTTAGGCTGTAGGAAACTGAGAAACCACGATACTTCTTTTACCTAATACTTTATACTGCTGTGGCCCTTACCAATTTGGCGATGAGGTTACCCGGGACTGGAGATCCGCTTAAAAAAATTTATAAATTTTTCTCTATATATACAGAGAGATGGCATAAAAGCTACAACCTTTGAGATAGATCATAGTTCACAATGGCCAAGAAGACCCTTGCTGAACAGATCGCCGATCTGGCGAAACCAGACGTCAAAGACTACGATATTGAAGATTCTGAAAGAGGTGTCTTTGAGCATGAGGATAAATCAGAAGGTAGTGGTTCGGAATCAGAAGAAGACGATGAGTTGAGAAATAAGCATTATTTGAAGGTTGGGAAGAGTAAACTGCGTGACCAGTCTGTGAAGCTGAAAGACCCGAAGTATACTGGTAGCAAGAGCAGTAGAAAGGAGATCTTTGGTGGTAGTGATTCTGAAGATGAAGATGAAGACCTTGAAGATGATGATGAGGACTCAGAAGAAGAAGAGGAGTTAGAAGAAGGCTCAGACGAGGGCTCAGACGAAGAACAAGAAGAAGAGGACGATGAAGACGCTGACAGTGATGACAGTGCGATGTCCTTGAAAGCCGACTCTGAAGATGAAGAGCAAGAAGAATCAGACACAGAACCATCCACAGACGACGAACAAGTCTCATCCAAGCGTGATAAGCTAAAGCAAATGATGGCCTCTGAACGTAAACAAATCATCAACAGACTATCGACCTCCACACAAACTGATGCCTTGAAAGGTTATGCCGTCATCACCCAGCAAAAACTGTTTGATAATATCATCGATTCCAGAATCAAGATCCAAAAGGCCGTCACCAGTGCCAACTTATTACCATTGAATAATGAAGTTTACGAAGAATATAAAGAAGACAACACAGATGAACAACTAAAGAACGTTGAATCCACATTACACTCCATCCTTGACAACATAATATCACTAAGAACCAAGATCTACAACAAGGAGAAGATCACCAAGGAACCATTAAAGTTCAAGAAGTCCAAGAAGAGAACGTTCGAAGATTATTCACAAGAGACTGAGAAACTGGATACAGTGCTGAACAAATACAGAGAGAATGTCTTGACTAAATGGTCTCATAAGGTCCAATCAGCCTCTGGTGCTACTGCCCTAAATGCTTCCAAGTTCAAGGCTATCAACCAATCAGCCGCTCAACAAGTTGATGCTAACTTACTAGACATTGAAAGACTTGTCAAGAGAACACGTCTGAACAGAAAAAACGTGAAGCCATTGGGCCATGTCGAAGAAGGTGAAGAAGCAGATGATGAAACTAAACAAGTGGACAGATCCTTGAAAGAAGATGAGCATGTCTTCGACGATGAAGATTTCTACAGAGTGTTGTTGAATGATCTGGTCGACAAGAAGATCTCAGATTCTAATCCAGTGAATGGTCTAACTATCCAATTGACCAAGACTAAATTGAAGAAAAATGTTGATACCAAGGCCTCAAAAGGTAGAAAGTTGAAATATACTGTTCAAGAACAGATACAGAATTACGAAGCCCCAAGAGGTTCGTTCAAATGGAACGATGAACAGATCGATGAATTCTTTGCCGGTCTACTGGGTCAAAGGGTCAACTTTGATGAAGATGAAAGAGAACAATCTGAAGCTGAAGATGACGATGAGGATGAAGAAGCTCAATTGTTGAAGAACGACGATCTACAAATCTTTGGTTGAAAGTACATACAAAAAATTAATGCATAGTTAAAAACTTCTAAAGAGATTCTATATTTGTAGGGTATACTAGAATTAATATATCAGTATGGTGCTGAGTATACAGAAGAAGCGGCACTTGAGTCTTCAATCAGGACGTCTGGTTCATCATCATCTCTATTAGCAGCGTCAGTAACAATTTGCTTCCAATCCGAGTTGACAACACATATCACTTCACTTGTCCCTAGAACAAAGATCCCGGTTCCCAACCCCAACCACAGACCATTGATCTCCAAGTCTAGTTTGAATGAAAGCAGGTACGCTAATGGTAGTGCAATCACGTAGTAAGAAATGACGTTCAGGTAAGAACCAATTTCTTGACGACCTTGAGATCTCAGGATGGCAGCTGAAATGATGTTAAAAGTATCAAAGAGCTGGTTTAAAGCTAGGATTGGCATGGCCTTCACTGAAAGGTCAATGACAACCGGATCTGAAGTGAATAATAAAGTCAAAGGACGTCTTAGCAAGATGATACCAGTACAGGTTAACAGCCCGGTAACCATAGCAACACCGAATGAGATATTCACAGCGGTTTTAGAGGATTTAATTGAACCACTGCCAATGTAAATGGCCACTCTTGTGGAAATGGCACAACCAACAGCGAATGGGAATTGATAGATTAAGGAGCCAGTGTTGGAGACGATTGATTGAGCAGCTAATGATTCTGTACCGAAATAACTGGCCATGACAGTCAGAATCTCGAATGATAAGTATTCAGATTCGATCATGACAAGGCCAGGAATTGCAAGTTTTAGCATTGGCTTCCAGTGACGTAAAGCTCTGCGACTGAACCCGTTCCAACACTGTTTACCATCCACAAAGAGGACGTAAACCAACAACATACCGGCCATTAGCCAATATGTCAGGGCAATAGCGATAGGAGCACCGATGAAGCCCCATAGTCTAATGAAGGTGAAATTTAGCAGCAAGTTGATGGGCACACAGATGAATAGCACGTATGTTGACGCATGGAAGATCTTCTGGGCTTGTAAGTATCTTTTCCCAGTCTCAAAGAGGATCAGACCTGGCGAGCCAAAGCAGAAGACTCTCAGATATAGTTGAGTCAGATCTAGCAGCTGCTTCTCAGGGACGATGAAGTCCAAGAAGAACTTGGAATACCACCAGAACAAACTGATAGGGATGGAAATGGCCAGGATCATAGCTGTACAACGTTGGAAATATAGGCCAACTTTATCAAACTTTTTAGCACCAAAGGCCTGTGAACAGAATGTGTCTAAGCAGGAGGACATACCTTCATAGACAGCCATACCAGTAATGTTGAATGTCATGACAGCTAAGGAAGCAGAGGCCAGTTCCCTGCTACCCAAGTGACCGATCAAGAACAGTGAGTTGATGGCTAGCAGATATTCCAGGAAGAATGTGATGGATAAGGGCACCGAGGACTTTATGATACTTTTCAGTTCAGTTGAAACCGACACACCAATATCGTCATAACTGTCTAGAGAGCGTATACTGTGACCGTCTGAGCTTGGAATGGAAACAGAGTAACCGTCAGAGACATATTGGTCGTCGTCTGGGATGTCACCGCTGGCATCTGAGCCTGGGATAGTGTCTAGGCCCGGCTGCTGCTGCACATGAGTCTGGCGATGGTTGTGCTTGATGGAGCCGTAGGAGGAGCTTTCTGAGAGGGATTCCTGGAGAAGCGAGCGTTCAGCACCGGTGGAGGACCTGCTGTTTCTTCGTTGTGCCATTGGTGCCCGTAGAAAGGGTAAAACAGAGTAACTGCTTGATGGTCTTAGGCTTATAAAGAAGTGCATACAATTTTTTTGTATGGGTTAGAACTACCGAAAACGAAGAATTAAACCGAGTACTTACACAGCGACCAACTTGACACAATCAAGAACACTAAGCACACCAACAGCTCCCAAAGATGCTAGAAAAAGCAGCTTCAGCTGAAGACGAAGTTGAATTGGTGCCTCGTGCCGGGTTTGTCGTCAAGACTAGGCTCGAAGAAGGCACTGCAGAGCCACACAGAGAAGCTGGAACAAAGGTCTTCTTGAACATATGCTCCAATGATAATGTGCCTCTCCCTGAGGTAGGCTACGATCCACAGGTCATCTATCCACTCATAATGAACAACAAGTGGGAGATACCGATTGTGACGTCCCAGGAAAGAGTCGACAGGGACAAGAAGGGCAATTTGGCCTATGTCTATGACTGTATCATCAATACAAAGGCAATGAGATGGATACAGATGGATAACGACTTGAGGGAGATCCTGGTGGAGTGGAGCATAGAGAGTGCTGAACTACGGTCTGGTATCAGGCTATCTAGGGAGAACATCTCGACTCCGAAGATGACATCCAAGGGTGAGATACAGAAGTTGAAGATCTTGAAGTCAGATATGGACCTGAACAGATTGAACAAGGAGTTTGAAGAGAAGGTGAATGACTTAGAGAACAATCCAATGTCAATCATCGAGGCGAAGAGATTCGATGAGGAGGAAAAACTGAAGGATTCTGACGGTGATATTGACATCTTTAACGTGAACAGAGAGAAACCACCTTCAACGAAACCACTGATCCAAGAAATCGAAAACATGACCATAAGCCCAAAGCAGGATTCAAAGCCTAAAGTCTCACCAAAGATCGAGAATAAGGGTAAAGAGCAGCTCAAGTATGAAACCACAATGAGCAAAACCGAAGTTAATGGCTACAAATTGAAGATCGAAATCAAATCTCAAAATGACAGCTCGCTAGACTATGATCTAGAGATTGACAGATCAACCAACACTCTAGTGCTGAAAAACTTGAATCCAAAATATCAGGCAAAGGATCTAGAACTTCCACTACCCTCAATCTTCACTAACCCTGAGTTTAAATCATTCTTCGTGCATAAGGAGTCTACATTGATAGTATTCATCAAATAAATCATGTTTTCAATCTATACTTTTTTTTTTTTTATTCCGTATGCAGCTCATTTTGGGCCATTAGATCAAGAGTAGACTGTGTTCTTTCTAGGACTTTTGGTGGGAAGGCCAAATTATCTCTATGAGCAACGTATTCAGAATCAGCATAGCCCAAGACCTGCTCAATCTTATTACTTTGCAGACCTTTGATCTTTGCAATCTCAGCAGACGAATAATTCACACGGGCTCTACCGATGACTTCCAATGGTCTTAGTTTGTCCAATCTACCATCTGGTAATCTCTTACCGGCCTTGATAGTGACACATTCGGATTCGTTGAAAGAACCTTCAATGTCAATGATCCCCACAGGCAATAGACCGGCCTTGTTTGATCTTGTTAATGCATTGTGCGCGCCTTCGTCTATTATGATGGCACCGTGTGGGTTTGGACCGTGTAGGATCCAGAATTCTCTGTTCTTGACGTGCTTGTCCTTACCAACGAATCTTGTGTGTAGTGGGACGTCGTTGATCTCCAAATCCTTCAAAGCGTTTAATTGATCCATTGGAGAATCTGTATGGAAATCATCATGTTCCATGTCCAAATCGTTTCTTTGGATGTAATCAACAATCTTGGTGACATTTTCTGGATGTTCACTGTTCATAATGATCATGGTGACACCGGCTTCAGTGGCCAAATCAGCAGCGATCAATTTAGTGGTCATACCACCGGTACCAACATCACTACCACCTGTCGAAGTAATGACATTCAGTTTATGCAGGTCTTCCACAACGGAAATTGGTTGTGCCTCTGGATTAGTTCTTGGGTTGTCTGAGTATAGACAGTCAACATCGGTCATCAGGAACAAGTAATCAGCATTGATCAAGGCTGCTGTGATGGCTGAAAGGGTATCGTTATCACCAAACTTGATTTCAGCGACAGACAGGGTGTCATTTTCATTGACAATTGGGACAATTCCATGATTCAGCAGTTCATTAATGGTGTTTTGAGCATTCTTGTATTGTGTCCAATCGGCAATATCATTTCTAGTGATCAAGATCTGGCCAATTTGTTGATCCAATTGACCAAACAAGGAGTCCCATCTCCCTATCAGCTTTGTTTGACCGACAGAGGCGATGGCTTGCACCAGTGAAAGTTTCTTTGGTCGGGACTCTAGACCCATTGTCTTCAGACCGACAGCGATACCACCAGAAGACACAATGACGACCCTGTGGCCGGCTCTTCTCAGCTTGACGACGGTCTCCACAATCAGGGACATCGTGGACAGTCTTGGTTCTCTGGTGTTCTCATCGACCAAGGATGAGGTACCTAGCTTAATGACAATAGTGTACGATTTCTTATTCACCATCTCGAATTGTGTGGTTGTGAGCTGAAGAACTGTAAACTCTCAAGGTTTAGTGGAAAGTGGGCTCCTCCGAGTTTATATACGATCCGTGTTCAGGCTGATGACGTTACAGTCCCGAATCAGTCCGACTTTAGCAAATAAAACGGTCCAACAATGCGCTTCGATGTACAATGACACAGTTCTTTTGTATGGCAGCAGCAAAAAAAAATCACGATCACCAAAAACGGTAGGCGCCGCATTTTCCAGAAATTAGCCGTCAGAAAATAACCGGGACAAATAGTCACACCGGTGGTTCTAGACTTATCAGCATTTGATCAAGGCAGAAAAGCAGCAGAAATGGGCCATCTGATCACCGTGGCCACGTGCAACCTGAACCAATGGGCATTGGACTTCGAGGGCAACAGGGACAGGATCCTGGAGAGTATCAGGATCGCCAAAGAGAAGGGAGCTACGCTTAGAGTGGGTCCAGAGCTAGAAATCACCGGCTATGGTTGTCTGGACCACTTCCTTGAAAACGACATCTACCTGCACTCATGGGAGATGTACGCCTCCATCATCTCCAACAAGGACACTTATGGGATCCTGCTGGACATTGGTATGCCTGTGCTTCACAAGAACGTCAAGTACAACTGTCGTATCTTATCTTACGACGGTAAGATCTTATTAATCAGACCAAAGCTATGGCTAGCCAATGATGGTAACTACAGAGAAATGAGATTCTTCACTCCGTGGGGTCGCCCAAGATACGTTGAGAAGTACGTGTTACCAAGAATGATCCAGAAGCTAACTGACCAGATCTCTGTTGATTTTGGTGATGCTGTTATATCCACCTTGGACACAGTCATTGGTGCTGAAACCTGTGAAGAACTGTTCACCCCAGATTCTCCACACATTGGTATGTCACTGGACGGTGTTGAAATCTTCACTAACTCCTCTGGTTCCCATCATGAATTGCGTAAATTGAACACCAGAATGAACTTGATCAAGGAGGCCACTACCAAATGTGGTGGTATCTACTTATACTCCAACCAAAAGGGCTGTGATGGTGATAGACTATACTATGATGGCTGTGCCCTAATTGTGGTCAATGGTGAAGTTGTCGCTCAGGGCTCTCAATTCTCATTAGATGACGTGGAGGTCATTTCTGCCACTGTCAATTTAGAAGACGTTAGAGGCTATAGATCACAAATCTCCTACGGTTTACAAAGCACCACTACCCCAGTTTATGAAAGAATTCACGTTCCAGTTGAATTGTCTCCTTCATCTTTGGTCTTCAACCCAAAGATTGCTCCTACAAAGTCCCGAGCTATCTTCTACCACAGCCCAGAGGAGGAAATTGCCTTAGGTCCTGCTTGTTGGTTATGGGACTACGTCAGAAGAATGAACGGTGCTGGTTTCTTCCTTCCATTGAGTGGTGGTATTGATTCTTGTGCCACTGCTGTTATTGTCCATTCCATGTGTAGACTTGTTGCCCAAGCTGCCAAAGATGGTAACGAACAAGTCATCAAGGATGCTAGAAAAGTTGCTAACGTTGACGATGAGACTTGGTTGCCTACTGATCCTGTTGACTTTGCCTCAAGAATCTTCCATACCAGTTATATGGGTACCAAGAACTCCTCCAGTGAGACTAGATCCCGTGCTCAAGAGCTGAGTGACAAAGTTGGTTCATACCACGTCAACTTGAACATGGATACCCTAGTTGAAGCCGTTGTCACTGTCTTTGAAGTCGCTACTGGTAAAAGACCAATCTTTAAGATCTTTGGTGGTTCCCAAACTGAGAATTTGGCCTTGCAAAACATTCAGGCTAGATTAAGAATGGTCTTGGCTTACTTGTTCGCTCAATTATTACCATGGGTTAGAGGTCGTCAAACTGGTGGGTTACTAGTCTTGGGTAGTGCCAATGTTGATGAGTGCTTAAGAGGTTATTTGACCAAGTATGATTGTTCAAGTGCCGATATCAACCCAATTGGTGGTATCTCCAAGACCGATTTGAAAAAATTCATCGATTACGCTCGTGTTGAATTTGATTTGCCAGTCTTGAAAGAATTCTTGGATGCTACTCCAACTGCTGAATTAGAACCAATCACAGAGACTTATGTCCAATCTGACGAAGTTGACATGGGTATGACCTATGAAGAATTATCCGTCTTTGGTAGATTAAGAAAGATCAACAAATGTGGTCCATACTCTATGTTCTTGAAATTATACCATGAATGGACCCCAAGATTGACTCCAAGACAAATTGCAGAGAAGGTTAAGAGATTCTACTTCTTCTATGCCATCAACAGACACAAACAAACCGTGTTGACTCCAAGTTACCATGCTGAAGCTTATTCTCCAGATGACAACAGATTTGACTTACGTCCGTTCTTGATCAACCCAAGATTCACCTGGGCTTCCAAGAAGATTGATGACATCGTTGAACAATCTGAGAGAAACGCCACCGATGGTTTACAAGAGTTAACCGTTGAGTAAAGGCCGTATAACTGCCCATGTTACATTAATATTTACGAACGATAAGATCCTGATCCCTTGTATTACCTATTTAGCACCCCACGTACTCTTAATAACCACTTGTGACTTGTCATTTCTCTTCCAGAAATCAATTAATGTTAATGCTGTCTTTCTTGGTGTGTCTTCCTGAATGAAATGGCCACTATCTTGGAATACAACCAGTTGGTATTTCCCCTGCATTTGGCCCACCAGAAGGTCTTTGTCTAAGCTATCAGTACCAGCCAAGATCAAAAGTTTCGAGGTAGGAGCATCCACGAAGCTCTTGGACAGACCTGTGAACCAACCATCCCAATATGGGGCTGTCTTTCTCAAATCCGTGATCCATTCGTATTTACCTGATTGTTCATTCTTCCGTATGTTTGATGGGACGGATAGTTCAGCAGACTCCCGGTTTCTTAGCAGATGGCTGTGGATATGGTAGTCAATGGCCTTGTTTAAGCTCGGAAAGTCTTCTGGTAAGTTGTCTAAATAGGCAGGCATCCCCTGTAGGGCGTGAACAGCTGTTTCTTCAACAATGTCGAACATCCCTAGACCTTTGATGTTCTTGGACTTGAGTTTGTATGTGGCCTTTGTGAGCACAGAACCACCGAGACTATGTCCAATCAGGAACAGTGAATGGTTCTCAAGCCCTTCCTTCTTGAATAGATTGTTGATGAGGAACACTGCATCTTCAACAAAGGCATCTATGCTGAAATTAGTTGGATCATGAACTTTTGTGTCACCATGGCCTCGAGCATCAAAGGCGAAGATACCCGGGGTGGCGTCATATGACTCCTTGTCCGTCTCATCTGACATTAGTTGCGTTAGCTGTTTTGCTAGGAAGCCAAAAGTCAAGGCTGAAGAACCAGCACCGTGATGGAAGATGAAGATAGGTGATTTGGCACTCTTTGGAGGGATCCAGTAAGTGCTGAAGGAGTCACCGTGCTCATTTTGGACTACTTCATGCCTTGTGAAGAACTCATCCCACTTTGGAAGTCTAAGAAGTTAGTAAAATGCTCAATTGGTGCCTGAAATCTTTATATACTCACTCTGTTTCCTTTTCAACCCCAGACTCAGCTGGGCCGGGTTCTTTGGCAATTTGCAGCCCCGAAAGCGTCGAGCCATCGCCTTCTTCGCTAAAATCCAGACCTAGCGACTTCTCAGCCTGCAGCAGCTTCTTCTTGAACAGGTTTTTCTGCAGATCATCCATTCTGAGCCAGTGTTTGTGCAATATTTCTCTAAAGCCCAGTTGGTGCCATCACTTTTGAGGCCGCGCTTTTTCAGTTTGGCGATGGAAAGCGGTTTCAACACATAAACAAAACATCATCTAAGCAGAATTTACGTGACTTTAACGCGTTCTGCCCTCCCAGAGACCGTTAACTACTACTCCACACACTCCTGAAGACCGGCGCGTGAGTATTTGCCACTTTCCAGTGCCCAATTGCCGCTCATACTGACACAATCACAGACATCCAGCGACAATGGCGACTGAAGAAGCCCTCCTGGTGCCGTCTTCCAAGCTGGTGGACCACGTCTTCAACCTGGCAAAGGCTCTGCAGGGCGCCCAGCCAGACGACGTCATCCACTTCAACAACCAGAACACAAAGAAGGCCCTAGACGAGTTTCTAGCGGACCCGCTCCCTGCTACCCTGTTCGTCTTCAAGCTTGAGAGCCAGTGGTTAGTCTCCTCCTCTGTGAACGAGATCGAAGATCCAAGGGGCACTCTTGTCATCATCAAGGACAGAGGCACCCTCACTGACTCCAAGCCACTAGACGACCAGCTCCAAGTCATCAACATCCCAAACGTGGGCTCATCATTCCAGACTCTTCGATCATTGATCACCCTTGGTGTTGGTAACTACTTTGACGCCATTACATCATCCAGCAAAGCTGAGAACATCTCATCCACGAAGAAAAAGATCAACGAGCTAGGTCTATCACTTCAGCATCTTGAACAGTCCATCCAAGTCCCAGATCTATCAATTACACTACATCCAACCTTGAAAGAAGCCGTCAACAATGGTGCCACTCTACAGAACTACAATGAACTTCTATCTGACGATGTGCTACTCGATCCGTCCTTCCTGAACAGCCTACAGAACATTGTCAATGGTTGGGTCAAATCTATCCAAGATATCACCAAGATCAGCCGTGACGTGAGTGAAGGCTCTGCCTTTGATGAGATCAACTTCTGGATTTCCATGGAAACCACACTACAGTCCATCCAAGAACAGATCGATTCAGTTGGTGTTCAACTAACGTTAGACGTCTTGAAGTATGCTAAGAGATACCATGCTACTGTTGGTTTCCTAAGTGATGTCGGTATCAAAGATGCTATGGCCTTGGCTGCTGATTACAACAAGCTGATGAAAGATCTGCCTTTGAATGAACTATTGGCCTCAGAATCCTTCCCAAAGATCGAAGAAGCATTGATCTTGATCATGAACCACTTGAAGAGAATTAGATTGACCTCTTACCCAGTCTCACGTGCTCTTCCATTCGTTGAAGCCATCTCTGCTGATCTAGAACAGAAACTAAGACCCATGCTACTGAATCTGATGTCATTGGACTTCAAAGAGTTCCAAGAAGAGTACAGCCAACTAGAGTCATTGTTTGATACTTGGGACAAGTTGATCAAAGAGTTCACCAACATTGCTAGAGAACTGATGAGAAAAAGAGGTGAAAAGTTCATTTTCGTCAAAGTTAATCTGAAAACTACCTACTTGAAAGGTCGTCTTGATGAAGTGTTGCGCTTCAGATCTGGTCATGAAGATTTCATTGCTACTCTAGATAGCACTTCACTGTCACAGAAGGACTTAGATCGTGCCTATGATGCTGTTAGAGATGTTGATGTCTTTGAAAGTGAAAAGACCTGGCTGAATGCTAAGAAGCTCTATGACCGTATTATTCAAGATATTGAAGTTGACATCGTCGATGAGCTAAGAAGGTCATTAGATGAGGCCAATAACTCTAATGAACTATTCAGAGTGTTTGAGAACCACAGAAACTTGATTGAACGTCCAAGAATCAGAGGTGCCATTCAAGAATATCAATCTCAACTGCTGTCCATCATCAAATCTGAAATCAACAACCTTCAAGAGAGTTTCTCATCCAGGGATGGGATCAATGCAATTTCAGTGCTGCATGACTACCCTGAAGTTCCTCTAAGACTGCTATGGGGTAAGCAAATCCAAGACAAGATTTCCTTCCTACTTGATCGTCTTGAACTGGTCTTTGGTAAAGACTGGACTTCCTATGCTGAAGGTCAAAAGATTCATGCTGAAACCACAATCTTGAAGAAGAAGTTGAACTTGTCTGAGTACTTCGATACTTGGCTATCATCTGCTGCTGAGTATCATGCTTCTGGTGAGATTTTCAAATTGGTGAAAGAGAATGAGATCTCCATTGAACTGAACTTTGAAGAACGTTTGATGAATTTCTTCAAGGAAGTTAGAGCATTGAGTTGGCAGGGGTTCCAGATTCCTCACACCATCTTGTCAAGCTCAAGACAGATCAGAAAAGTCTATCCACATGCTGTTGTCTTGAAAGAGTCTTTGGCTTCCTTGACTGATCTTCTGCTCTCCATTGATTCGTTGGATGACTTACAAATCTTACTGCTCAGTGAGAGAAATGATCTGTTTGAGACACTTGCTGATTGTTTGAATGTTAGATGGGATGATCTGGCAAGGGCTTATGATCTAACCAACATTGATGTGCAGACTGAGGAACAGACCAAACTACAGAAACTACAAAAGCTAGAAGGTTTGATCACAAGTATTTCCAAGAAGTATGAACATTTGAAGACTTACCGTGACAACTTGAATGCCTCGTTTGCCAAGCTAGAATCATTGGATCTTGAACAAAAGTCTATTGCATCTGTCGTTGATGACATCCAAAAGTCTTTGAACCAATTGTCTTTCGAAGGTCACAACAACGTCGACGTTTTGGTCTCTGGTCTTAACAAGAAACTGGCCAAGAGATTAACCCAACTGTTCATCAAGAAGGCTCCAGCTTTGGTTTCCACTAATCACCAAATCAGCATTCAAGACAAGCTTGTTGTGAATCCACCTTTGGAGGAAACCAAGATCTCAACTGTTGCTAGACTTCAAGAAGCCACCCAAGTGGTTTTCAACCAATTTGCCTTGAGAGAGAAGTCACTAGATGAGACTAGAGAAACCATCACGTTTGATGACGAATCTTTGGTTTGGGACAAAGTTGATGAGATTGTTGGTATCACAGAAGCTGACTTCGTCAAAGCTACTGAGTTTGTTGACAGATGGAACCAGTTCCAAGTGCTATGGGATTTGAACTCACAATCAATCTATGACGCTCTATCCATTGAACATTGGCTTGAATTGTTTGACGAAGTGAAGAAGAGCAAGGAACTATTTGACACTCCAAAGCCTGAAGCTACATTTGGTTCATTTGTTGTTCAATTTGGTAACGCTAGAGATGTTATTTCTGCCAAATTCTCAAGCTGGAACAGAGAAATCTTGCTGGGCTTTGCTGAAGTGTTGAGTGAATCTATCAAGAACACACACACTGAGATCATCAGAGGTCGCAAGTCCCTTGAGTCCAAAGACATTTCTTTGTCATCCGTCACTGACACCGTTGAATTGTTGTCAAACATCCAGAAACAGAAGTTGGTCATTGAATCACTAGAAGACAGACTGAAGCTATTGGCTGGTGGTGAATCCCTGCTGTTCAAGAACCGTTTCAGATTCTCAGATGACCACATCTACGTTGAACAGATCCAAGGAGACTTCCAAGCTTTGAAAGACATCTTGGCTCTTCGTACACAGTCTATCGACACTCATTTGGAATCCATCACCAAAAGCATCCAAATTGAATCTCAAAGATTACAAACTTCAATCGTTGAACTACAATCTTCCTGGCCTTCTGCTAAGCCTGTTGATGACAAACACAATCCAAAGGAAGCGTTTGAAATCCTTGGTGCCTTTGAAACCAAATTGGAGTTGTTGAAGAAGAGACAAAGTTTGATCACAGATGCTTGTGTTCTGCTTTCCATTCCATTGAACATCCAAGGTGATCTCACTATCATGACTGAGGAATTATCTGATCTGAAGTCAGTCTGGATTGCCATTCAAGGGTTATGGGATACTTTGCAAGAGTTGAGAAACATTGTGTGGAACTCATTGAAGCCTCGTCATTTGAGAAAGCAACTTGACGAATTGATTGGCAACACTCGTGCTATGCCTGTCAAGGTTCGCCAACATCAACCATTTCAGAAGTTCCTGAAGGTCACCATGGATCTATCCAATTCCCAGAAGACCATCTTGTTGTTGAAAGAAGACTACGTCAAAGAGAGACACTTGAAATCACTATTTACCAAAGTTGGTAAAGTCTTCCCAAGCTCATTGACTGTTGGGTCCATTTGGGACATCGATCTTGTGAGATATGATGGTTTAGTTAGAGAGGTTGTTGCTCAAGCTAATTCTGAAAGAGCCATCGAAGAATCACTGCATGAAATTCAAGAGAACTGGGATACTTTAGTGTTTGAGCTATTTGACTTCAACAATAAGAGAATGGTGAAGAATTTCCCAAAGCTTTTGGAAACTGCGTCTGCTGATCTAGCTAGCTTATCATCGATGAAGAACTCTCCTGTCTACAAGGTGTTTGAAAAGGAAATCTACATTTGGGAACAGAACTTGGATACTGTCTCTCAGGTGCTTGATAGCTGGTTAGAAGTCCAAAGACAATGGATTGATCTTGATGGTATCTTTGACTCAAAATCCAAAATCAGTGCCTTATTGGCAGCTGAATCTTCACGTTTCCATGTTGTTTCATCAGAGTTCATCTCCACAATTGAGAAGTTATTCAAATCTCCTATTGTTATCCAAATTGCATCTACTCCTGAACTGACTCAAGTAATGAAAAGACTGTCAGACTCATTCTCCAAGATTTCTAAGGCTTTAGGTGATTTCCTAGAGAAACAGAGACAGCTGTACCCTAGATTCTATTTTATTGGTAATGAAGACTTGTTAGAGATCCTAGGTAACATGGGTGATGTTGAAAGAATCAGTAAGCACTTCAAGAAAATGTTCTCAGGTGTTGCTAGTATTACATTCGACCAATCTTCCGGTGCTATCATCGCTGTGAACTCAAAGGAAGGTGAACAGCTTACTTTCAAGGAGAAGATTGTTATTCAAGACTATGAAAGATTGGATGAATGGATGCATCAACTAGACTACCAAATCAAGTTCACTCTTTCGAGCTTGCTGTCTGAAGTTTTGGATACTGGTTACTCAAAGCTGTTGACAGATATTCTTGAGGCATATCCACTTCAGATTGTGCTCTTGGCTACTCAGATCTTGTGGACTAAGTCAACCGAGGAAAGTCTGAAGACCGGGGCTTTTGCAACTCAGATCGCTGCCATTGAAGAACAGATGGTCTTACTTGGTGCTCATGGTTCCACTAGAAGTCATGAAGCTTTGATCATTGAACTTGTTCATCAGAAAGATGTTGTCCAAGAACTGGCTCTTCACAATGTCAAAAGTACCAAAAGTTTCCGCTGGCTATCACAACAGAGATTCTACCATGACGGCTCCGCTGACAAACTGAACAGTGTTGTTGTCAAGCAAGCTACGAAGTCTTTCACATACGGCTTCGAATACCTAGGTTCAATGTCAAGATTAGTCTACACTCCTTTGCTAAACAAATGTTTCGTTGCTATGGCCGGTGCTCTAGAAGAAGGTCTAGGTGGCTCTCCATTTGGGCCTGCTGGTACTGGTAAAACTGAAACCGTGAAGGCATTGGGTCAAAATCTTGGTAAGATGGTGTTTGTCTTCAACTGTGACGAGTCCTTTGATTATCAGGCTGTTGGTAGATTGCTGAGTGGTATCTGCCAAGTTGGTGCATGGGGTTGCTTTGATGAATTCAATAGACTTGATAAGAACATCTTAAGTGCTGTTTCATCCCAAATTGAACAAATTGAGTCTGGTTTGAAGAACAGGCTGGATAAAGTTGAATTGCTTGACAAAATTGTGTCTTTAGCTGAAGGTACTGGTATCTTTGTCACCATGAACCCAAACTACACTGGTAGATCTGAATTGCCAGAAAATTTGAAGAACCTATTCAGAAGCTTCTCAATGTCCAAACCAGATAGTGAAATCATTTGCGAGGTTCTATTGAGAGCCAGAAAGTTTACTGATGCTGTTCCACTGTCACTGAAAGTTGTGGAGTTCTTCAATAGACTTGAAGCCAACACTTCTCAACAAAAGCATTATGACTTTGGTTTGAGAGCCATCAAGAGTACGTTGGAAAATGCAAAGAAGATCAGAGAGATATCTCCAGAGTCAGCTTCTGATCACAGTGTAATCCTGAAGAGTATCAAAGAAATGGTGCTACCTAGATTGGTTAAAGAAGACATTGAGGTGTTCGGTGAAATTTCTGCTTCTGTGTTTGCTGATGTTGAACCTCTTGACAACGATGCTGCCCCATTGGAAGTGTTGAAATCCTGTGCTTTGAAGAAAGGTTTGATTCCATCAAGTGAATGGTTGAACAAAGCCGTGGAATTGCTAAAAATTCAAGAAACTCAACAAGGTGTCATGCTTGTCGGTAAATCTGGTGCTGGTAAGACTGCTATATGGTCCGTTGTTCTGGAATCCCTAAGCGTCATTGATAATTCTGAGTCCATGCACTTTGTGATTGACCCGAAGGTGATCTCCAAAACTGAATTGTTCGGTTATTTGGATCCAATTACTAGAGAATGGGTAGATGGTCTCTTCACTGCCATTCTTAGACGTATTATTGAAGATTTGAGGGGTGAATCAAAGAAGAGAACCTGGATTATTTTCGATGGTGATGTTGATCCTGTCTGGGTAGAAACTTTGAACAGTGTTCTTGATGACAACAGAACTTTAACCCTGCCAAATGGTGAAAGATTGAAAATACCAGATAACGTCAGATTCATCTTTGAGGTTGATAACCTGCAACATGCTACTCCAGCTACAATCTCCAGGTGTGGTATGGTTTGGTTTGAAAAAGGTCTAGTTGCTATTAGTGATCTATTCAAATCAAAACTATCTGCCCTATCTGATGAAGCCCTAAGATTTGAGGTTGATCCCGAGCTTTATTCTTTGTTCATTGAATCAATTGACAAGATCTTTACTACGTCACTTCTGAACAAACTGTTTGAACGTTCCTTGCACTCAACTCTTCACTCGATGAAGGCCACAGAGTCATCATTGCTAGAATCCTTGTTCATCTACCTTGAAGCTGTTGCTTCAGACCTCTCCAAATCCAACTTGAAGCCTGAGTTTGCCCAAGATTACTTCAAGAAGAAGATCTTATTGGCTGTTCTCTGGTCTTTCAGTGGTAGTTCAGATATTCCACAACGTGAAGAATTTACCAAGTTTGTTGCTTCAACAATCCAGGATCATGCTATATTCCAAGATGTGGATTCTTCGAAGGTTTTAGATTATGACGTTTCAGAGGACGGTAAATGGGTTCCACTGTTGCACATGGTGAAAGCATCCCACCTAGAACCACAGTCAGTTGCTGATCCAAATGTTGTTATTGAAACTGTCGATACTTTAAGACATGAAAATATCATCTACTCTGTGTTGGCATGCAAGCACTCGTTAATATTATGTGGTCCACCAGGTTCTGGTAAAACAATGACACTATATTCAGCGTTAGCGAGATCTCCTGAGATTGAAATCTGCAACATGAACTTCTCCAAAGAGACGGAGCCAAACTCAGTGCTAAAATCTCTGGAACAATTGTGTGGATACAAGAGAACCACCGATGGCTACATCCTAAGACCAAAAGCTGCAGGCAAACGTGTTGTGTTGTTTGCTGATGAAATCAATCTACCTAAGAAAGATGAATATGGTACACAGAAGGTCATTTCATTCCTGCGTCAGTTGATTGAGAAGAATGGGTTTTGGAAGACAGCAGACAAGCAATGGGTTACAATTCAGGATATTCAGTTTGTTGGTGCTTGCAATCCTCCAACAGATGCTGGTCGTTTCGAATTGGCTGATAGATTTCTGCTTCATGTCCCTGTCTTGATGGTTGATTACCCATCACCAGTTTCCTTGAACTTGATCTACAAGACATTTGTGTCTGCTGCTTTGAAGTTAACACCTCACTTATCTGGCTACTCCCAAGAAGTGACCAACACTATGATTGAAGTGTTTCTGAAATCATCACTGAAATTCACCAGTGACATCCAACAACACTATGTCTACAGTCCCCGTGAACTCACGCGTTGGGTTAGAGGTGTTTTCTCATATCTCATGTCAAACATTGACCAAAGTGCTGATCTTGATCTAGAATCATTGATGAAAATACTGGTTTATGAGGCATTAAGATTATTCAATGACCGTCTGACTTCAAGGGAAGAGAGAGAATGGACCTCACTGTTGATAAAACAAACTATCAAGTCACAGTTCCCAAACATTGACATTGAAGAAATTCTGGAAACCCAATTGTTATTCAGTGATTGGTTGTCTTTGTCATATCAACAAGTTGATCCTCGTGATATACGCTCATTTTTGAAGGAAAGATTAAACGTCTTTGCTGAAGAAGTTCTAGATGTTGATTTGGTTCTTTATGATGAAGCCGTGGATCACATTCTGAGAATTGATAGGGTGTTGAAGCAGCCTCAAGGGCATATGATCTTAGTTGGTCCAAGTGGTAGTGGGAAGACTACTCTCACCAAGTTTGTTGCCTGGATGAATGGTCTTAAGATCAAACAGTTGTCAGTTCATAGAAACTACAACATTCATCAATTCGACCAAACTTTGAAGGAATTACTGAGATCTTCAGGTGTTGAAGGTGAGAAAACTTGCTTTATTGTTGACGAATCAACCATTCTGGAAGGGTCTTTCTTGGAAAGAATGAACTCATTACTAGCCAACTCCCAAATTCAAGAGATCTTTGATCAAGAGGAGTACACCTTGTTGCTGAATGCTTGCAGAGAGCAAGTCCAGATGAGTGGCCTATTGTTAGATACAGATGAAGAGCTATACTCTTGGTTTACTCAACAGGTTGCCTTGAACTTGCATGTTGTCTTCACCATCAGCGATCCTAACAACCCAGAATCACCTCAAATCATTAGCTCACCAGCCCTGTTCAACAGATGTGTCTTAAACTGGATGGGTGATTGGTCTGAAGAAACTGTTTTACAACTTTGTCAATCTCTGCTTCAGAGTGTTCCAATTGATGACGCTGGTTATGTTAGACCAGAATCTCTGTCAGAAGCTCATTCTACATCATTTAGAGAGGCTTTCACGTTTGTTATCAGAAAGATACATTCTCAAATGAGCTCAGAGAAGTCTTCATCGTCACTATTGGAGTTGCTCTCCACGTTCTCAGATACATTCATCAGAAAGGAAAAGGACCTTCAGGAAGAACAAAGAAGAGTGAACTCTGGTATTGTCAAATTAAAAGAGACTGTTTTGAAAGTTAAGTACTTAAAAGATGACCTTTCAAAGAAGCAGGAAGAATTAAAACAGAAAGAAATGGAGGCGAAGACCATGCTAAACAAGATATTGACCGAACAGAATGAAGCCGAAAGAAAGCAAGAAGCTTCAATTCAAATTCAGGCGGCTTTGGAGAGACAGAATGTGGTTATTGAGAAGAGACGTGCTATTGTTATGCAAGATCTTGAACTTGCTGAACCTGCAATCTTGGAAGCCCGTCGTGGGGTGAAAAACATCAAGAAACAACACTTAACCGAACTAAGATCGATGTCTTCCCCTCCAAACACTGTCAAACTCACACTTGAGTCTGTCTGTGCCATCTTGGGTTATGACTTTCAATCATGGAGAGACATTCAGCTAATCATCCGTAAAGATGACTTTATCACCAACATTGTCAACTTTGACTGTGAACAACAATTGACCCAGGAGTTAAGAGAGTTCATGGAAGACGCTTATCTATCCAGAGAAGATTATAACTATGTGGCTGCTGATAGAGCAAGTAAAGCTTGTGGTCCTTTGTTACAGTGGGTCGAGGCTCAAGTCAAATACTCAGTTGTTCTAGATAAGGTTGGTCCATTGAAGGCAGATGTTGAAAATCTAGAGATGGAAGCCATTCAAAATGAAGCAAGATTGTCCGCTGTTGACGATATGATCAAGGAGTTAGAGGAAAGTATTGAAAGCTACAAAGTTGGATACACTCAACTGATTAGAGAAGCTGAAAATGTCAAATCTGAGATGAAGCTAGTTGAAGGTAAGGTTACAAGAGCTACCAAGCTGGTTGAAAGTTTAACGTCTGAACGTTCTAGATGGGGATCATCCATTAAGAATTATGAGAAACAACGTAAAACATTGGCTGCTAATTCACTGCTGTCTGCTGCCTTTATGACTTATCTTGGTAGCTGGAATCAAAAGAAGAGAGAACAGTTGATCGAAGTCTGGAAATCGGATTTGATTGATGCTGGTATTGAACTTGATCCTCAATTCAAATTCACTGATTATATGAACACACCTTCAAACTTATTGAAGTGGGAGTCCAGTGGGTTAACCAATGACATTACATTCCTTCAAAATACTGCTATCTTGGAACATACAAAGAAGATTCCCTTGATTATTGATCCTTTGGGGCAACTGCCAGCCATCATTCAAAAGCAGCTTGAACCAAGAAAGGTCACTATAACCAGCTTCCTAGATGATGGTTTCTCAAGAACTTTGGAGAATTCACTGAGATTCGGTGGTACCTTGATTGTGTTAGATGCTGAGAACTTTGATCCGATTATTTCACCGTTGTTGAATAATGATTTCCAGAGTATCGGTGGTAGAACTTTGGTCAAACTTGGCGACAAAGATGTTGATTATTCCAAAGATTTTGATATTATCTTGCACACAGAAGACCAGTTCATTGGTGTCTCGCCATTTGTTGCTGCCAGAACATCTGTTCTTGATTTCACAGTCTCTGAATCAAGTCTAGAGTCCAAGACATTGAGTATGATTTTGTCCTCAGAGAACCCAGAAGTTGACGCAGAAAGGTTAGAGTTGATCAAATTGAACAGTGAATACAAGGTTAAACTACGTCTTCTTGAAGAAAGCTTATTGATCACTTTGAGTGAGTCTGAAGGTGAACTACTAGAAAATGATGCTTTGATTGAAAGTTTGGAGAAGCTGAAAACTGAGTCATTCCAAGTGGAAACCAAAATGAAGGAAACAGAGAATGTCATGGATCAAATTCTAGATATCACATCCAAGTTCATTCCTTTTTCAAGAAATTCTGCCTTATTATTTAAGCTTGTGAACTTCCTTGAAGAGTTGAGTCCAATTTATCAGTTCTCCTTGAATTCATTTATCAAATGGTTGAACATCGTTCTTGCTACTAAACACAAGTCTAACGTGGATAGAGTTTCTCATTTGATCAAGGAATTGTATCGTGAAGTGTTTGCCCATGTTTCCATTGCTTTGACCCAATCTGATAAGCAATTGTTTGGTTTGGTTTTGTCCTTGTTGTTCGTTCGTGAGACAGATGGTGACGCATTTGCTGCCTTTGTTGAGAAGCTTATTGCTAGTTCCTTGGTGTCCGCCGAGGCTAAGGTCTTCAAGTTGAAAGAATCATTTGACGAGCTGTCGCTTGATGTTATCAAGACTCTGGATGTCCCTGGTTTGAATGGCTTTGATATTGAGGGTTTGTTTGCTAAATTAAGTGGTTTGAACGTGGATGTTACCGACTTTAAGTCCATTATCAGCACTGCCTTCTCCCCAGAACTTCATGAATCCTTAGACAGGTCTTTCAACTCTGTTACTGAATTCTTAAGATCAGATTCTGCTCCATTCTCCTCTAAGTTCAAACTTCAAGATGTCATCTCAGAATCTGTTAAGAAACCTGTGATTTTGTTCTCCCAAAAGTCTTATGATCCCTCATTTAAGGTAATTGAATGTGCCAGACAGCTAAAGGCTCCACTGAAGATTGTCTCATTAGGTTCCAAGGAGTCCTTGAAGATTGCAAATCGTGAAATTTCCAAGGCCTCAAAGAATGGTACTTGGGTGTTGATCCAAAATGTCCAAACTACGCTGTCATTGTTGGAGAATTTTGAAAAGTCATTCGATTCATCAAGATCCCATGAAGACTTCAGATTGTTCTTCACTTGTGATGCCAAGACCATTATCCCCTCCACTACGCTGAGAAAGTCCTCTTTGGTAATGTTTGAAACTCCACCTGGTGTCAAGACCATTATGAATGACTACTATAAGAGAGGTGGTAATGCCATGAAGAGTTCCAAGCCATTTGAGAAGTCACATGTCTATTTCTTGTTATGCTGGTTACACTCTATCCTACTTGAAAGATCCAGACTTGTTCCTCAAGGTTTCTCCAAGGTTTATGATTTCAATGAAGCCGATTTCGAAACCTCTACTTTCTTGATTAATAGCTGGTTCAACCACTCTCATTCCCAGAGGGACAATGTGTCTCCAGAAGTTATTGATTGGGAAGCTATTCAATTCTTACTGAGTGAAATTTCATACGGTGGTAAGGTTGACAGTGTTGAGGACTCCAAGATTTTGAAGGATATTGTCAAGAAATTGTTCGTTGCCGATTCATTTGACAACAACTTCAACTTATTATTGGGGTCTGGGGTCCTAGAAGCTCCAGAGGGTCGTGCTGAAGAAGATTACGATGAGTGGATCGACAGTTTGCCAGAGTTAGAACCTTCATCCTGGATTGGGTTGACAAGCGATGCTGAAACTTTGGTGAAGAAGAATAAGTACCAAGAAATTCTGAAGAAAGCTACTGAAATGTTCAAGAAGGTGATTGCTTAGTGTTGTGTTAGAGATTGAGTTAATATTATGTTAGATTATGTATAAGAGGAGTCGAGTAGGCGCCGAAAATGATAGCTGGCTGGTATAATAAACTCGTTAAACGACTCGGTGTACGGGCACGCTAATATTCGACTAGTAGGTTGAGCTGATAATATTAGAACGGTAAATTTTATCAGTATTTACACTGGCTCATGAATGCCATAATTAAACAATCATGAATGTTCCTTATAAATCATCAATGTCTGAGAATGATTCTAGGCCGGTCCTTCCAACTGAACTGATACAAAATGTTCTATCCTTCCTTCCCTTCAAAGAAACGAACAGGTCTGACTTAGCCCTATTCAAACGGCTAAATTCTATCAATTATTTGAAACCACTGATTGTCAAGTACCTGGTTATATGCATTTATGTGCCCTTCTACATCAGATATCGTCCTTTGGACCAAGCAATCGTTCAGGAGTGGAGACTTTGCACTGATGCCTTCTTTGTGATATCTACCGCACCGCACACAGAGCACGACATGGGAAGTATCATTGTATTTGATACCAAGAACACTTCAACTTACGGACTACTGAGTTCAATATGCCTTTGTCTCCTGAAACATTCATTCAGAAGATGAGCAATCACAGACCAAATATGATGAAAATGCTAATTCTAGAGAGCTCTGGTTATCGCCTCTTGTCACGCCCTGGCGACGTAATTATTCGTCATGTTCTTGCCATGTCCAGGCAGGAAGCATATGAAGAGAACTCAGATACCTACATCTGTCGATTCTTGGCGACACAGTATCAATGTACAAAAGTCGAGTACTATTCCTTATTTCTTCCTTCAGGGAAGAAGTATTGTGACAGGGTAGAAAAGATGCGGCACACTATTCAAGAGGAGTCAGAGCTTGCCGTTCGGAACAAACTCGGACCTGTAGATGATATTGGTCTGTGGTGTAATCGGTGGTATGATCTAAGGCCTGAATCGAAGTTCTATGCGACAAAGTACTGGGGGCCGTGATCAGAGTAAATTATAAGAGGCTGAATTGTACAGCGTCTCAGGTCTGAGTCACTCCAAGGTATCCAAGATGGCCCGTGCGAGGCTTGAGCAGCAAATCTAATAGTGCAATAGCTATGTTCTTAGTATGTATGTGTACGTCGTATTCTCGGTATTTATTGCGGTATATAAACTCGCTAAAAGATTTAGTACGGGGCAAAAACACAACTTCTCCCAATTACACCGAAAAAGCACCCAAATTGCGCCCCAAAATGGCACCCACCAGCAGTATGCACAAGCTGCTCTCCCCAGACCAGATCCTGTACGAGGTGAACCACGCGCGGAAGATCCCGAAGGGGTATCACACCGTTGAAGTCGAAGGTGATGTGATTGCTTCCAACACGAGGTTTGACCAACAGGCAGCCCTGGGCAAGTTCTCCACTGCCGAATTGAAAGACTTGAAGGACAAGCAGATCGACGATGCCTACCACAGCAACCTGGACCAGAAGACACAGCAGCACGGCCGTGACACGAGGTCCTTCACTGCAAAGTTGAAAGAGTGCATGGAGTTGCGAGACGTATACCAGAAAGTGTCTGGCCAAAGATCGATTGACAACCCTTTGTTCGGCGACAATTGGATCAGTTATCCTCCACAACAACCCAAAGGATGGCACTACGAGGACGAATACGGTGCTAGTGATTATTACTACGATGAGAAGTCCTACCCTCATTACTATGGGGAAAACTTTGACATTGATCATTATCACCAGACGTTACTGAAGCCTATAGTGGCGAAACTGGACACAACTGCACAAGTCATCACGGGGAAGTGTCATATCCTGGAAGTTGAAGGTTTCAAACACAAGGTTGAACTACCAACTTTTGGTCAATTCTTTCGTGATTTGAACCATGTGATTGATACATCCACAGACCAAACCGGTTCGGCCTTCTCGTCGAAGAGATTGGAGTACCTGGAGGCCAAATTCAACAACTATGTTCTATTGAATGAATACAAGGAGACGACTACCGCCAAACTGAACCCACATCGTGATTTTTACAACGTGAGAAAGATTGACAATAACATTGATCTGGCAATGGCAATGTCCAAGAAACACCTGTTGAACGTGATCAATCTGAAGTTGAAAGAAGAGCCAGACAGGGTGGTGTATGATGAAGGTGGTGTCAAGCAGACATTGAAGGAGCTGTTCGAGCCGTACTTTGAAGGATCCAATGAACAACGTTTCAACATCGATGACCTGTTTGAGTTCGGTCTTGTTGATAGAAACTTTGGTAACAACGAACTGATCATCAACTCATCAGCTGATTATGAATCCATCATTAAGAATGAAGTACTACTGAAGATCGACAAGACCTTCCTGAGAATTGAAAACGCCATTGGTGGGGAATACCTAAGTTTGATCATCAAGCAAGTGTTGAGTGATTATGAGAAATCCAAGTACCAATTCGGTGAAATGGGTATCAACTTCAACTTGAATGCCTCGTCACATCATTTGGGAGCTACAAAGTGGGAAGCCATCTCCAATTGGATCATTGATAACAAGTTGGTCAGTCATAATGTGAAATGGATCATCAGAATCCCAAGAAACTACAGTTATTTGAGGAAAGAGGGCCGTGTTAGCAGTTTTAAAGAATATTTGGACTACTTGTTCAAAGAACTGTTTGAAGTTTCTATCAACCCAGAATCCAACGTCAAACTCCATTTCTTCTTGACAAAAGTGTCTGCATTTGACCTGTTGTCCGGTACACAGACCAACGATGACGAATCCCTATTTGAAGTGACAAAGCTTCTTCCACCATCGAAATGGACTAGTGATGAAAATCCACCTTATTGTTATTACCTATACTACATATTTGCCAACATGACCAACTTGAATGAGTATAGAAGATCCAGAAACCTGAACACTTTCAACCTAAGACCACACACTGCTTCCATCACTGCCAAATCCGGCCTGGGAATCATCACTGAAAGTCTTGCAGCTAACTTCCTGCTAGCGAAGAATATCATTAATGGTGAAAAACTGGTCAACTACCCAGTGTTACAGTATTTGTACTACTTGAAGCAAATCGGTATTGCCATGAGTCCTCTATCTTGGAACAAAAGAGTCCAGTTGTTGAATGAAGATGGCCGGAACGTCGAAGTGAACGGTGCATCGTATGAAGCCAACCCATACTTCAACTTCTTCAAAATGGGGCTAAGAATCTCACTGTGCACCAATAAGCCACTATTCTCCACGTTGACAAGAGAACCATTGATAGAGGAGTATTCCATCGGTGGTGCCATTCATAAGTTGAACAGCGTTGACCTGTGTGAGCTGTGTCGTAACTCGGTGCTGATCAGTGAATTCAATGGCGCCTTGAAGAGACATTGGATCGGTATTGAGTACACTGAGGACCCATTGATTGATTACAAGGAGACTGATGATTTCTCTGTCCAGAGAACAAATGTGCCAAAGATGAGAACAGACTATAGAAGAGACACTTTACTATTAGAGCATAATGTGATCAACGAGGTGGATGACAGTATAGAATGATTATAATGAACGATTTAACGACTTTGATTTGATACTAAGATTCCCGGTTAAATGACATTCACCCGTCTCGGCTATTACGTAATCCGGTCCCCGCGAAAAATCTCATCTCGGAGCACAATGAAGCATAGCAAATGTCAAAGTTTCGACACCTGAACCACTTCAAACCACCGCTCAATTCAAGCTTACAGTGCACAATGGTCAAAGTTTACTCATACGCCGACAGTGCTGATGTCGCTGCTTCAGTTGCCCGCTACATTATCAAGATCCAAGACGAAACATTGGCCAAAAAGGCCACTTTTGACATCGCAATCAGTGGTGGTTCATTAGGCAAAGTGTTGAAGAAGGGTTTGATCGATGATAAAGACAATGCTGCCAAGATCCACTGGGAGAAATGGAGAGTTTTCTTCTCCGATGAGAGATTGGTGCCTTTGGACCACGAAGATTCTAACTATGGTCTATTCAACAACTTGGTTCTAAAAGAACTGGCCCATAATGGTACTCCAGGTCCAACTGTCTTCACCATCAATGAATCATTATTGCATGAAACCGATACTACTACAGATGCTAAGATCGCTGAGGAGTACGCTACTTTCCTACCTGAATCCTTGGACTTGGTCCTATTAGGCTGTGGTCCAGACGGTCACACATGTTCATTGTTCCCAGGTCACAAGCTATTGAAAGAAGAATCAGTCAAGATCGCCACCATCAACGACTCTCCAAAACCACCACCAAGAAGAATCACTTTCACCTTCCCAGTGCTACGTGCCTCCAAGAACATTGCCTTTGTCGCTGAAGGTGCTGCTAAGGGCGCAATCTTCAAGGAAATCTTTGGTGCTCAGAAATCAGGCCTACCAAGTGAACTGGTTAACGAATTGGACGTCCCTGTCAGTTGGTTCACCAATGATGAAGCATTAGCCGGTGTGCCAGTGACACCATCAAAGTACTAAGGTAAATGTTATAATGCTATGATATTCTGTGTATTAAAGAAAATGGCTGTAGTTCAATGGATCTCTGCTGTAGCGAGGACTTGCCATTCATCAACAGGCCCTTCACAATTGACGACTTTCAGCACCCCACCAGACCATCCTAGCTCATACTCTGCCAGTTCATGGGGTGTGTTGATCTCAATGTCTGTCAAATTCAGGTAGTCCTCGACTCTGGTGGTGATGGTTCGTACTAGTGCGTTGTCGAAATGACGGGTATTAGTGTACACTAGGGATAAATGAGGGTCAAAGGTCTGTTTGGCCCATTGTTCCGCATTGACCTTGGCATCGACTTCCTTCTTGACAGATGGCAATTCAACATACAATTCCCTGATTATGTTGGCGAAACTCGTTAGGTTTTTCGTCTTCTCTAACCCGATGTATACCTTCTTGAAGTACGGGTTCTTGTCCTTGATGTACAAAGAGTTGAACTTGACCTCCAGGTGGAAATTGGATCCCAGGGCAGCCAGGGCACTGTTGAGCACGGTGTGGACATCAGCCTGGGAGTTAACTGCGAGTTGTGAGGTGATGGTGACGTGTGGTTCGAAGCAGAGGGAGTCGTTGAACAATGGGTCTAGACCTGTGGAAAGCGACGTCAGGGTCTCGTAGATCTGCGAAGTGGGCTTTGGCGTGAGCCAGAGTGCGACGCCTGTGGAGTGTTAGACGGTTTCAGAGAGTGTGTGGAGAATGAACATACCCATTGTGTGATTTGTCGTGGCTTTATGTGGTGATAGATGTTGGTGGTGTTTGATCCGGCTATTTCCTGGCTACAAATTTGTTCTGGAGTCTGGAATGTGTACGGATGAGACTTTAGCACAAAGATAATTGACGGACATCGACAGGAACTGACCAGACACCTCTCACTGCTGTTGCCTGTAGGTGTTACCTGTTTCCTGCTTTCTTACCTCTGAAGTCCCATAGGAACACTCCTGTGTCTTCCAGCTTCTTGCTCTATGCTCGAATGCTTATCTGGGGTATCAAGTGTTCGAGATTTCAATAGGCCGAGCCCTCTTCTACAAAGCAAGTCGTCAGTCTATAGTATATGGGTCCCTCTCTTAAACAATGAGTCCTGCCTCAAAGCACTACACAGCTTGAATTCACCAGCCCAAGACTCTACTCCTAAACGTCTTCTTATATTCACCAAGCATACTGAACATCAACCCCATGTTCTCGTTCTCTTCATCCTTCATCGCTTGGCTCTTAGTTTTGAAAGCCTCACCCCAATCAATCAAGAATGGTTCACCAGACTCGTCAAAGACCACGTTGTCCAACTTGAGATCATTATGCACCAGGTCGCACTTGTCATGAACTTTCTTGAGCTTCATCAACAATCTTTCCCGTACCAGATAAGACTTCCGAGCTAGAGCATGGTAGTTTGGAGCTGGTTCTCCAAGAAACTGACTGATGATAAAATAACCACCGTAGAACTCTGGTTCGAAATACTCAGCACATTCTTCAGGGTCATCATCTTCATCAAGGAAATCTTCCAAACTCAATGACTCAGTTTGGTACCAATCAGAGAGCATATCAATGTAGCCAGCATAGATGATCTTTGAAGTAACATCGTCTTTGAAGATTAACCCAGCCTGAGATAGCGATTCCAAGCTCGTTGTTTTCAAGATGATATTAGAATGATGTTTCAACTCATTGTTTATCCTGGTAAACACTCGTTCTAATCGTTCACAATAACGCCTATCTTCAATGTCAACGAATATGAACTTCATGACAACATATGGAGTATCAGACATTAGAAATTGATGCTTGATGTGGGTATCTATCAAAGAATCATCAAACTCGCTGAGAACAGCACTTGGAAGTTTAAGTACTAGCGTACTTCAGTGATATCGAGGATAACGGATCGTAACCTTGTAAGTGGACTTTAGCAGTTTCACGAGTATTGGTGCCCCGGCTTGGTGTCGAACGACGTTGAACCAGATCATCTCTGATACTGTTGAAGTTCTTTCTCAGCTGTTTCAAATACCGACGATAATGAAACCCTGTGTCTTTGGTCTTCTTAGTTCCTTTCGTGACATGAGTTGAAGACTGGGTGGTATCAATCGTGAGTTCTCGTGATTTGGCCACTTTGTTAGTGGAGATACCAGTGGACTTCAAGGTGTCTTTTCCCTCAGTGGCTATTCTTGGTTTCTTTCGCAGTGGTGACGTACCGCCTTCTTGATCCGCTTTTCTTTCACTAGCTGAGCTGTTCTTAGAATGAACCTTCGAATTCCCAACAACAGCTGCACCGAATCTTAACGAATCTTTCAACTTCATGTCAATTAACACATACAAGTCACAAGAGTTGTTGTGGAGTAAATGATGGATCATACATAACCTGATGTACTTAGTATCAGTTCTGAACAACCCCACATACAAACAAACCTCCTTAGTGGCTGTATTAGCTCCAGATACTTCCATAAACGTGATACGGTGTAAATCAGCCAAAATGAACTTGTTGCAATTTGTAACAGCACCTTCATGAAGAACCTTGCTCATGATTGAACAAAGATCTGGATTGCTCCAAAGCATAGCCTGGAATCCTACTTTCGTTGAAGTTAGAGACCCCATTGTGATCTCTCTTTGAAACTTTCCAATGTTGAAAAGAATCACTGGCAATGGTCCAACGGACTTGATAGGGCTCGAGTGGACTTTTGATCCATCCTCTTTAACTTCAACGTGGTGACACCCCTCTTTGTGAAGGAGTGCAAAGGCAAAATCTGCTTTTGTAGTGAGACCAAAGCTAGAAAGAGGAACCCCATCACGAGCTGACACCAAATTAGCCGGTCCTTCTTTGAAACTAACTTCATCTACCCCTGGAGCGCTTCCAATAATATCCGACTTCTCAAAGATATGATCGTTGGTATCAGCGCCAAAAACGTTACCAATACTCTCTTCCAAAGTTTCTAACAGTTTTCCAACAGTGTCTTCTGTATATGGTGTGTTTTGAATGATGTTACGGCCGACAATAAACCTAGCAATCTCATTAGCAGCTCCAAAGAGGTTCTTCGAGAACATCTTGATCAAAGATGCTTTGTTCTGTATTTCATTCTTGTCATCATTGGCATTGAATAGGATTTCGTTGATGATTTCGTACTTTTCCAGCTCAAGCGAATCATGTTGGAACTTTGGATGACTGGTCTGGTTGTCTGCAACATTAGACTGTTTAAACTCAAGCACAGTCTTCAAATCACCGAGGGTAACAAGCTTGATAGGATCTTTGGCGTCTGCATCGTTTGTACATCCAGGGTCTTGTTGACTTTGAGGGTGGGCTCCCAAACGTTTCAAGAACTGCTTTGGGTCAGTTGTGTATGTGTTGATTCTCAGTTTCAGCTCTGGAAATTTGTTTAACTTGTCTACCTTTCCTTTCAACCATGGCGAGACCTTGTAGTATTTCTGACCGAGAGCAATACCTTTGCCTTCATTCTTTCGAACCTTCAATTTCTTTCCTGAAGTTCCTAAAGTTCCTGATAGTTGACCATCGTCACCATCTGTGTAAGTGTTCGACGGTATTAGGCAGCTAGGAGGACTTACCGAGTAGAGCAGCGAGGCTTCAATGATATTCAGACCTTCTATCAGCCTGATTGTATCAGAGTCTCTCTTGAGAGTGAGACCATCGTCTTTGCACAACAATGAAATGTCCAGGGACCCAAGAATATCAATCAGATCAACCCCATCATACTCATCCGTTATCGAGTAGCAGCTTAGTTTAGCGAGTCATGCTTCTAGCTTATCAGACTCTGGTGCTGAATCGTCCACAGGCAGAGGGTCAAAACCATCATCCGACATTGGCGCTGTCGTTTGGTGTTGTGGTAGAAGTTTAACAACTTCACTTTCCTTATTAGCTGAAAGAGGTGTTTGAAGCCCTGCTATTCCGGTAGGGGCAGCAGCCAGAATGATCTTAAGGATCTCTTGTCTGTTGTGTGCTAGTAGTCGTTAATGTAGGAAAATCGTTTTCTGCACATTCCATTGTACACGCCTCCTAGAAGCAAGCCATAGACCGAGTAGATGGACACAACCTGGCTTGTGCTTGTTTAGCTTGCTCATATGCCGGGCCGCTTATCTGGGGTATCAACTATTCGAGAATCAGGGTTCAGATTCAGGTAACAGAGTTGCTACAATAGGCTGAACGAGAAGCTGGGAGACTCGGATAATTCTGGCATGGTGAATCCCACATACTTGTAAATCACTGACCTGTATATCTAGCTGACAGTTTGTCCCTTTTACCACTTCGGAGCTTCCCACAACTTCTATTTATCCGGCGATTACATCATCCACTAATTTCATCTTGATGGCAGAGCGTGTGGCGCGAACCAGCTGGCAGGCCTCGAGGGCATCTGAACCCTTCAACTGTGTTATAAAAAGCAATTTCTGCTCATATCTGGAATCTCCACACTCAATTGACCCTGTAAAGAGAGTTACAAGATGTCCACGGCACTATTGCAAGACTGGATAAGCGATAAACATTCTTTGGAGTCCCTGTTCCGCAGACTCGAACAAGACCAGGATATTCCTGACGATGTCCCCGTTGCTGAACCTGTTGCTGGGCTGGATATCAGATGTGGGCCTGTCCTGAGATTCATTGGCTCCCTGGAGAATGGTACGAGCAACTATCGAGGCTCAATTCTGCTGGTGTTGAAGGACGAGACTACTACTGCCACGCCGCAAGTCACTTATGTCCAGGGTCCATTGGTGCCAAAGGCTGAGAGCGATTTGCTCAAGGGCCAGTTCCCAGGGAAGGCGTTCTGGAAACAAGACGGACATACCTTCTGGAGATTCGAGATCGAGTTGGAATTGCAAGCATATGAACAGAAAGTCAGATACTCAGTCAACCAAGCACAAACATTCGAGTTCTACCTGCCTAGAGCTGACCAATCCATGAACATCGTGTCATTCTCATGTAATGGGTTCTCATTATCCACCGTGACAGAGTCCTTCAAAGGTTCCCTATGGTATGACGTTGTGAGAAACCACTACACCCAGAACAGATACCATGTCATGTTAGGTGGTGGTGATCAAGTGTACTGTGATGCTATCAAGAATGCCTCCGAAGTGTTCCACCACTGGTTAGAAGAGAAGAATCCAATCAAGAAAGCGAACACTGAGTTTAGCAAAGAGATGGAACAATCTTTCAATGATTTTTACTTGAACCAATACATGAAGTGGTTCGGGAAAGGGTACTGGAAGGGTACAAATGGTTCCACTTTACAGAGTCTATACCCATTCGCTATGGCCTCAATCCCCTCGATTAACATTTATGACGACCATGATATCATTGATGGGTTTGGGTCCTATCATGAACACACAATGACCTCTGACGTGTTCAAAGGTGTCGGCACAGTGGCTTACAAGTACTACATGCTATTCCAACATCAACTGTCCGTGGAGAATGACCCTGAATACAACAATGATCCAAGTTGGATCTTGTCAAAGACGCCAGGTCCTTCTATTCATGAACAAAGTCACTCCATCTATGCCAGATTGGGTGCCGGTATTGGGTTCCTTGGCCTAGATTGCAGAACTGAAAGAAAACTAAAGACCATTGTCAGTGAAGAGACCTACGACATTGTATTCGACAGGCTGAGACGTGAATTGGATGCTGATAAGAACATTAAACATTTGTTGGTGTTGTTAGGTGTCCCTATTGCATACCCAAGATTGGTCTGGTTAGAATGGCTGTTAAGTTCTACACTGTTAGCTCCAGCTAGATCCCTTGCCCAGAAGGGTGTCATTGCTAAGGGTCTAGTTAACGAATTCGATGGTTCAGTGGAAGTCCTAGATGATTTGAACGATCATTGGTGTTCTAAGCATCACAAAAGAGAACGTAACCGTCTGGTTGGTAGATTGCAAGAACTAGGTGCCTCCAAGGGTGTCAGAATTACCATCTTGTCCGGTGATGTCCATTTGGCTGCTGTTGGTAGATTTAAAACCAAACTACATTTGAACCACATCTTCAACAGAGACAAGTATAAAGAGAAGAACGAAAAGGTGAAACAAGAACCTGAAAATGATCCAAGGCTAATGTTTAACATCGTCTCATCGGCCATTGTGAATGCACCACCTCCAGATGCTATGGCTGCCCTATTGAACAAAAGATCCGGTATCCATCATTTTGATCGTCATACAGATGAGGACATGGTTCCAATATTTACGAAAGACGTTGATGAAAAACCACGTTCTAATAAGGAATTCCTGAACAAACGTAACTGGGCTGATTTGATTCCTATCCAGAATTACAATCCACAAGAGGGTAAAGAAGGTTATGAAATCGGGACCGCAAAATTACCAGGTCCGGTTACAGGTGCTCCATCCGGGTTGAACATCAGAGAAGAACGTGAGTTACAGTACAAGATCACTGAGAATTCATTGGTCACTAGAATCCATGTGGAAAAGGACCCAGGGAACGTTCAGAGTGAAACTCAAGGTTATGAAGTCATTGTGCCTGAGTTGGTCGGCCAGTTCCAATTGGAAAACATTGGTGTCAAGGATTAAGAACTTTGATGACCTGGACTCTTGGCTACTTAGTAATTTATTATAACTTAATATTTATGTACTAATATCTGTTGTGCTCGTAGCCAGGTGAGCTATTTTCGCCGCTTTCAAGTTGTTGAGCGGCCAAATTAACTGGTGATGATCGGTGAAAATTGGTCCTGTTGGCACGGCTAGACTTTAACAACTCACGATCGAGTACCATGAACTATGACAATTCCCTTATAGACCCCTTCAAATCACTTCCACGGGAGGTGTGGCCCCTGGTTATACGGTTTCTCAATTTTGAGCCCACATCCAAATCATTAGTGGAGCTCTTCCAGGTTTTGAACCAACAGCCCAGATTAAAACCCGCTATTGCACAAGAGGTTTCCATTTGGATGCTCTTCCACCATGAAATTGACTTCGACTATTCAAATCATGGTGACATTGAAGCTCTGAGGAAGTGCACAGACTCTTTCTTTCTTATCTTTGTCGATTATGAGCACTTTGACATGACATACCGCACAAGGCGAGTTCGGGACGATATTGACCCATTATTGGTTGTTGATTACAATGATTACCTTGGAAGAAAGTTTGCGAGACTAGGGTTGAAAACCACTATGTATTTCAACGAGTTTTTTACGTATACTGCTTTCCAAGGCCGTAGTGGTGGAGCATCACGATGTGTTTTTCTCCTCGAGGTCCCTATTACCGTGTTCCATAAACAAACAAGATTCTTTGAGGCATGTGAAGTACAATTTCACTCCCAAATACCAGAAAATACTAGACTGACCACTCAAACATATATGTTACGGCTTTCGCGGGGTGAATCCTTCAAATTGTTTTTTAACAGATCATTATACCAACTCTTCGTCATATACGTTTTCTATGGCTTTGGTATTTCCATATGGGAGATGATTCACTCACCCAGAGGGGCCTACTTAACGGCAGAGGATCTTGCGGAAGACTTTGGCAGTGGCTATGGGACCTATAGTCTCAGGGAGTACCAGGATTACACGGCTGGTGCACGTGCTGGAGACCCCAGGGTGTTTACCTGCTTCCATGGCCCTCACGGTGTAGCGATTTCGGTGCGAGATTATATTGTCTACTTCAATTTCGCTACTTTCCGAATACTAAATGGAGTTTCGAGAGATTCAGATAGTAATATAGATAAAACCTGAACGCTGTAACACTCTTTCAGCACTTGAACTGCTCAAATCTTTGCAAATGAAAGTTATATAACTTCAGCTTAAAAGCCTGGTACGCGCCACATCTCATCGCAGTTGCCTAAACGGGAAATTTCCCAATCTGTGAATTAAATTTTCGCGGTTTAAAATTTTTCTATAGAAAAGAAAGAAAAAAAATTGGCATATAAAGTAAACAGTGTAGTCTAATCTCCAGATCTTTCCACTGTTGCTAGATTTCCACTGTTATTTGCAAACATGGCTAAGGAATCCAAGCTGAAGAGCAAGGGCTCCAAGAAGGATTTGAAACCAAAGGGTGCTAAAAAGGCCCTGAAGAGACGTCATGAGGAGTCTGAAGATGAAGCTGAAGCTCAAAATGAGAAATTAGTCGATGAGCTAGATGAAAACTATGATGAGATCGCTGAATTGTTGGGTGCCCCAGAAGACAAGGAATCCAAGAAGTCTAAGAAGAAAGCTCCAGAGCCACAACCTGAAGAAAGCGAGGACGATGAAGATGAGGAAGATGAGGAGTCCACTGATCTACCACCAACCATCGCTAAAGATTACCAAGAACCTGAAACCGTTTCTGATAAATTCACAGACCATAACTTATCTGCTCCAACTCTAAAAGCCATCCAACAGATGGGCTTTGAAAAAATGACTCAAGTCCAAGCCAGAACTATCCCACCATTATTAGCCGGTCGTGATGTCCTTGGTGCTGCTAAGACTGGTTCAGGTAAGACCTTGGCCTTTTTACTACCTGCCATTGAACTGCTATACTCTTTGAAATTCAAACCAAGAAATGGTACCGGTGTCATTGTCGTTTCTCCAACCAGAGAATTGGCCCTACAGATCTTTGGTGTCGCTAGAGAACTAATGGAACATCATTCACAAACTTTGGGTATCGTCATTGGTGGTGCCAACCGTCGTGCTGAAGCCGAGAAGCTAGTTAAAGGTGTCAACTTGTTGATTGCTACCCCAGGTAGACTATTAGATCACTTGCAAAACACCAAGGGTTTCGTCTTCAAGAACTTGAAGGCCCTAGTCATTGATGAAGCTGATCGTATCTTAGAAATCGGTTTCGAAGAAGAAATGAGACAAATTATCAAGATTCTACCTAAAGAAAACAGACAATCCATGTTATTCTCCGCTACTCAAACCACCAAAGTTGAAGATTTGGCCAGAATCTCCCTAAGACCAGGTCCATTGTTCATCAACGTTGATTCCAAAGAAGAAAACTCCACTGTGGACAGACTAGAACAAGGTTACGTTGTCTGTGACAGTGACAAGAGATTCCTACTGTTGTTCTCCTTCTTGAAGAGAAACATCAAGAAGAAAGTCATTGTCTTCTTGTCCTCATGTAACTCTGTGAAGTACTATGCTGAACTATTGAACTACATTGATTTACCAGTGTTAGACCTACACGGTAAGCAGAAACAACAGAAACGTACCAACACATTCTTTGAGTTCTGTAATGCCAAACAAGGTATTTTGATCTGTACAGATGTTGCTGCTAGAGGTTTAGATATCCCATCTGTTGATTGGATCATCCAATTCGATCCACCTGATGATCCAAGAGATTACATCCACAGAGTTGGTAGAACTGCCAGAGGTACCAAGGCCCAAGGTAAATCCCTGATGTTCTTGACTCCAAATGAACTGGGTTTCCTAAGATACTTGAAAGCCGCTAAGGTCCCATTAAACGAATACGAGTTCCCAACTAACAAGATTGCCAATGTTCAAAGCCAATTGGAAAAACTAATCACCTCTAACTACTGGTTGCATCAATCCGCTAAGGACGGTTACAGATCATACTTACAAGCCTATGCCTCCCATCATTTGAAGACAGTGTATCAAATTGATAAGCTGGATTTGGTCAAGGTTGCTAAAGGTTATGGTTTCCAAGTGCCACCAAAGGTCAACATCACCATTGGTGCCAGTGGGAAGACGCCAAAGCAAACCCAACAAAGAAAGAAGATCAAAAACTAGAAGTACCAAACAGACATGTTCTCATCCTGCATTTCATACAATAATTTCATTTTGTGTATAATAATCGTTTACGTTGTTTTAATTCGAACATCACTACAGTAGACAGCCATCAAATCAAAGGCATTTCCTTCTCTAATATATAAAAAGCTAGTGGAACGAACTAAAAACAGGTTGATTAATTCTAAGATGTTGAACTATATATGAATGCAAAAAAGACTGATCGAAACAAAAATGGGACGTAACTCATTAGAAAACGGGTATAACCCAATGGAAAAGGCTGAAGCACCACTGTTGAATTGGGCTTCTATTTCTGTAGGGCATGGTGCAATTGGGGAGCAGTGAAAGTGATCTATCTCTTACCCAATAAGCCCAAGAATTCTTCTCTTGTCTTTTGAGCTTCTCTGAAACAACCAAGCATACAACTGGTCACAGTGGAGGAGCCTGTCTTTTGGATACCACGACTCACCATGCACATGTGTGTGGCTTCGATGACCACAGCGACACCTTGAGGTTTCAAGATCTCAGTCAAGGCCATGGCGATCTGTTTGGTTAGTCTTTCTTGGACTTGTAATCTTCTGGCATACATTTCAGCTAGTCTGGCTAGTTTGGATAGACCTAGAACTTTTTTGTTTGGGATGTAACCAATGTGGACTTTACCAAAGAATGGGACCAAATGGTGTTCACATAATGAAAAGATTTCAATGTCTCTAACAATGACCATCTCATCGTGGTCCTCTTCAAAGACAGCACGTTTTATAACATCACGAATGTTGTCTTCGTAGCCCTTGGTGAAATAAAGCATGGCTCTAGCGTATCTCTCTGGAGTCTCCAACAAACCTTCTCTTTCTGGATCTTCACCAAGCTCTTCTAACAGCACTCTAACGGCATTACTTATTCTTTCCTCCCTGGCAGCAGCTTCCTCCTCGGTGGACTCGATTCTCTTTCTAGCACCAACACTTGGCCAAGAAAGACCGTCACTGTCGATTGGGGCCTTTAAAGTGTATGGAGAAGCAGGTCTTGTGCCCAATGGGGAGTTCAACAAGTGATGTTGGGCCTTGGAGCCACTAACTGGGCGAGGATGGTGATGTGGATGGTTCACTGACGTTTGTGCAACAGTGGCATGGCCAGCACCATTGACATGGGCATTTTCAGGAAGACTGTTGTCGTTTTGGGTAAGGTCCATCTCTGAGATTTGTCTGGTTAATTTATCAGTCATGATACGATGTATGCGATGGGGTTTCAAGGAATTGATTTGAAATTTGACAATGTGTGAGCCCTAGAAATTAGCAAACAAAGACTATAGCAAATAGTAAAAGCACCAGCAGTGGATTTGAGCCTAACAGAGCTAGTTCACGCCAATTCGGGGCCTGTAGAATGGAAATTGGTATCGTTCTGGCTCAGTCAACTTTTAAAGATTTTCACATAAATTTGGCCCATCGAGTAATTTTTTTTTGGTTGCATGCTTACGTAAGCTGATAAGATTATGTAATCTTGGCTTTTTTTCGCACGTGATAATTTATCGGCCGAGAGCGGAAACGGTTGTGAGCGATGGTGGATTTTTGTGGATATAAACTTGGGAAATTGGGAGTTTGTGGTGGCAAATTGGTAGTGTTTGGGAGAGATGTGAGGCTACAGATTGATACAGTCATAATTAACATCAGATTCAGCTACAATTTCATCTGAAAACTCTCCCTGCGCCTCTACACACTTTGCTATAGTCGTAGTTAGTAATAGAACAATAGAGATCGATCTGCTTGACACATACCAGTATTCCTCGTCTAGTAAGAAGTCGTGTGTGATCCCGGTCCCACGGCAGCGACCACAGAGGACACCTCCCATTGATGGATCGCCTGGACGAACGACTCGAGGCCCCAATGGCACCGGCTGTGGTGGATAATGCATCATTGGAGGCTGTTGATAGTGCTGTTGTGGATGCTGTGGAGGTGGAGCATACTGCTGCTGGGGCTGGACAGGTGTTTCTGACGGTGTATACGGTGGTGGGTCATCCGAAGGTGTTTCTTTCTCTGGTGGTTTCTCCGTTGTAGGACGTGGTGGCGGGACAGGAGTCTGGACTGGCTGTGGTTGTGGTTGGTAAGTCTGGGGTTGATACTGTTGCGGATACTGCTGTGGATAAGGCTGATACGGAGCCTGTGGATGGTACTGTGGTTGTGGGACGAGCACCGGCTGACTGCTGTATGAGTCTGAGATGGTGAAGGGCGTGAAGGGGATCCTGAAGCCGGACGAAACAGTGGGTAGCTGCTGGACATTGGCTGTGTGGGCGAACTGGCCCCAGCAGTCCTTGCAACTGCGCCCGTTTTTCAGCTTGTAGCCCGTGTTGTGGCACTTCTTGCACCAGAATCCCAGTGGGTATTTCCAGGGCAGCTCGTTGCTCATTGTGGTGCTTAATTGGTGTTGTTTAAGGGTCTTTTCAGTGTGTTTTAGGGGAAGAAGGCTGTGATGGCCCTTTTATACAAATCGCGATATCCCGAGGAAACGAAAATATTTGGAAAACGGGAACGAACACCAGAAAACAACACAGAAACACGCTTCTGCCTATTATCACGATGGTCTGGCTTTCGGAGTTGCAAAGTGGGTGTGCTGGTGGGCTCAGTGTCCCCGAATACACGTGTTTCTAGTCGCTTTTTACTAACTCTCCTTCAGAATTCGGTGTCGGTTTCACAGCTGCAGGTACGTCTTGATCCATTGTTTTGGTTTGATCAAGAGATCATACACTAACATCCCTTCAGGTCTGGTGTTCTTCCTATTCGGGATCATCACCTTCTTCGACTCAGCCCTTTTGGCTCTAGGTAACGTATGTGCTTCCATCCCTCACACTGCCAACACCTCAGGTCACGCTGATCATGGCTGTACTGTTGGATATTTTTTCCCAGCACACGACTAACATCACCAACAGCTATTGTTCGTCATTGGTCTAGTACTGATCATCGGTCCTCAGAAGACAGTCACCTTCTTCACAAGACCCACGAAGATCCGTGGTACCATTGCCTTTTCATTCGGTATCTTTTTGATCTTGATCAAATGGCCATTCACTGGGTTCCTAATCGAGGCCTTTGGGATCCTACAATTGTTCGGGTATGTTTCCTATTGATTTCTGTCTTTCTGTTCGAAGTATACTAACACCCGATCAGTGATTTCTTCTCCGTCATCGTGTCCTTCTTGAGAAGTGTCCCATTCATCGGTCCAATCCTATCTCATCCAGTCGTTGCTCCAGTACGTATCCAACTGTCTATATCTCATCCCAAATCTCAGCTACTAACAGAATTATAGGTTGTTGATAGAATCGCTGGTGTCAGAGTCCTTCCAGTTTAGTCCAATGCTCATAGAATTCAATAAGGACGATTTTGTACATTACTTGCATTGCTTTTGATTTATATGGAAAGTTAGTGAGAACTTGCAGTGAGAATTTATACAATGTGCTATTCTAATGACAGAACTCTCTGTAAGAAACCTTTGTGCCCTCTCTATGCTCAAATTAAGAAACCAAGTAACTTCTTTCTACGGTTGTATGTACTCTAAATTTCTGGTGCGCACACACTACCATCGATTTTGTTATGCGCCACATAATTCCGCGAATTTTTTCGATCAAAGAAAATTTATTTGGCACAAAGCTTGAAAGCTCATCGCCTGTTGAACTTGCAACTATTGAACACACGCAATGCCTCCAATCAAGACACAGAGAAACAGATCCTCCAATGGGTCTTCGATAGAAGTTGCCTCGGTTCTAGGGGCCGGGACCTCCAAGATCAAGAAGAAGATCAGAGACATTGAAAGACTGCTGGCTAAGAAGAGAGATAAGATGCCTGCCAATGTGATCGTGGAGAACGAGAGAGCCCTTGCTGCTTTGAAAACGGAACTGGAGAATGCTCAATACGTTGGTAAAGTGAAGAAATTCTCAAAGAAGTATCATATGGTTAGATTCTTTGAGAAGAAGAAGGCTCTGAGAAAATATAAACAGGTGAAGAAAGAATACGATGAGCTTGAAAAGAATGAAGAAGGGAAAGAAGAGAAAGAACTTAAGAAAGAATTGAAGAAACTGAGAAAGAAACTATCACATGCTGAAGTTGACTTGGCCTACGTGGTGAACTTCCCAAAAGATAGAAAATATATTGCCCTGTATCCAAATGAAGATGAAGATCAAGAACTAGATTCAGAAGTGAAGAAGGGTCTAGTCAAGACAGAAGAACAAAAACTGGCATTCAAGAAAGAAATCGAAATAATGATCAAAGAGAAATCACTACCTGTCTCCATTGAAGACATTCTATCGGGTAAGAAAGCTGCCAAGGTCACATCCAATAGCAGTAAATCCTCTGCTCCAGATGCCGCTCAAGAAGACGATGAAGAAGAAGAGGATGATTTCTTCGAATAAACCCCACACTACGACTGCGCATTTTGTTCTCTATGTACATTAATAAACATGCATTATTTATAATTTGACATCTTCAATTAGGAAAATCTCACCATTGGCAGCTCTTTCAAATGAGATCTGATCGATCAACTTTCTAGCTGTGATGAAGGCCTTGATGGACCAGTCACCTTTACCATAGACTTCAGGAATTTTGGTAGCTAAGGATGGGAATAAAGACTTGTATAGATCTCTGATTTCTTTCACGTCTTCTTCTTGAACCACTAGCCTTGATAAAATCGCTTGGTATCTCTGGTTAATCCAGTCAGGTAGAACTGATTTCTCCTTGTATTGTTTCTTGTTACCAACTCTGATGATCCATAGTAATAGAGCATGATTGATATCATCAGATTCTGAAACTTTCCCATAATCTGGAATACCGAAAGTCAACAACAAACTGTTGGCAAAGGTCTTATCATTTTTGTAAACTGTTTTGAACGATAGTGGTTTGTACTTCTTTAATAGGGCTTTTTCAGCCTTGGTGATCTCTTCAAACGCCTTTTGGAAAAACTGTTTCTGTGAGTTTCTGTAGATCTTGGCGACTTTAATGATCTTGGAATCCACTTTTTCGCCTTCTGGGACCTTGGTCTCTTTGATATTTTCAATCTTTGAATCCAAAATCATAGCGAGCTGTCTTAAACCTTCTAATTTGTTTCTCAACGTTAAGGTCTTTTCATCCTTGGATTTCACTAAAAATGCAAATAAGTTCACTAATGAGTCTGGCAACGCTTCCTTGTCGTCCAATCTGAAGTTTAGATTGTGTGAAGTCAATGAAAGACCAAACTGGGCGGCTTGAGGGATAGTTTCTTCTGGGATTCTCAACCCTAAAGTGGTGTAATCTTCCTTGTTATTAGCAACAGCAAACCCATAGTTGAAAAGTAATTCTTCATTAGATTTTGGACCATAGTTATTATTAATCTCAACGTTGTTAGTCAAATCCTGCTTGGTCTTGAAATCATAGTTCAAAACTCCACCAACTTTAGCAGTGTCCCATTTCACTTCAGCGTCGTTATCATGGTTGAACAAGTCAAAGATTGGCAATAGGAAAGCCTCTTGAACATCTTGTGCATCTTCATGGCCAATGAAGTACGGGAACCCTCTGGAAGTGAAGATGGCATGGGCCCATAGGAAAGCTGGGAAACTTGTCCATGAGTTTGGACTGTTCAAGTATGTGGCAAAATGTTCACTCTTAGCATCTTTGAAAGTCTCATAAAACGATAGATCTTCCTTGTAAGTAGCAGGAACAACGCTGGAGTCTAACTTGGTGGCAACTTCATACCAATCTTCTAAAACTCTTTTAGTCTTTGAGTCGATGATCATATGGGCATTGGTATCCACGATCAACCCTCTCTCAATACCATCCCAGAATAATGGGGTCCCAATTTCCTTACCAGTTGGAAGAAGGTCCAAATATGGCTTGTAGAAGGCTTGGATGTCTCTATCCTCGACCTTGGTGGCGTTAGGGTCGAATCTAAGCTTGGCCAGTAGTAATTGGGTCAATGGGTTTCTGTTACCCTTTGTGATCTTCTTCCCAAGGACTTTCTCAGCAAGCTCAGGTGTTATGGTTATCGTTTCTGGAACTCTCACTAGTTCAGAGTCATGGTTTCTAGATTGTGGGTCTTTGTAATAGGCAGAGGTACCCTTTTCCGTGACTTCCCATGAGATGGATTCATGGATATGGGCACCATTTTCGGTAGTCCAGCTAATGAAATTGTCTAGTTTGGTCTTCAGACTAGAAGCACCAGAGTCCAAGGACAGGTTGGAGAGCTCTTGAGTGACTGGAGACATGGGTATACGTGGCTCTGAGGTGGATTTCTGTCAATTGTGCCACTTTAGCTCATCGTCTTTTGGCCATGATTTTTTCGCTTGGTGGATAACTGTAAATCTTATCGGTAAAGGCACTACTTTGTAAATTATATCTATAACGTCATCATTAAACTATCGTCAAACCGAACTTCAACTGATCATTAAGGAGATCTTGGATCTGTAAGAAATATCGAAGGCATCATTGATCATTAGCACTTCCAGATCTAAACCACGTAAGTCAGCAGGAATTTGGAATTCACAAGAAGCAGAACCCTTCTTGTCACCTCTTTTCAACATAGGAGCAGCTCTCTTGATCAGTAACAATTCTTTGGAAGCTGGGTCAGCTAGAATGACAAACCAGGATTCCTTTTGCATTTTTGGGAACTTTGGTAGCAACATCTTGAAGTCTGAGTTCACTGGAAAGTTAGTGTGCTTCAATTCAACTTTGATAGAAGTAACATCATTTTGGGTCACTGAGAATTCACCAACTGGTAGCTTTGAAACAGCAAAGTTGAAATCCTTTCTGTCTTCTTCAGCAATGTTTAATCTGTTAGCAAAGTTCTCCAACTTCTTACCACGGTAGTTACCCAACTCGGCCAATGTTGTCAATTTCTTAGGGCCTTCTTCAACACCTAGGGATTTGTCATAAATCTCACTGGCAACACCATCTGATTCAAACCCAGATAAACGACGAAGATTCATACCAGGTAGAGCTGAGATTGGATCATCGTCAAACCAGATACCTTGCTTGACACATTGCATCAACTTGATAAACACAACAACAGAATTCAAGTAACCTAGTTCTGAGGCAACATCAATGTATGCTTGCAAGATACGTAGAGCTTGGTCCAACACAGTGACAGTGTCTTGGGAGTAATCAGCAATTGGTAAGTCAACTCTGCTCATGTAGGCCTGCAGCAACAGGTAAGTCTTGATATGTGGATCCCAGATTGGTAAATCAACTAGATCATCAGCTGGATAACGAAGTTGCTGTGACATCTCCATGTTCATCAATTCTTCACCATGACGAGTTGGTAATTCACTGTACTCAATAGCTTCACTCAACCATCTCAATGCTTCTCTGAAAGTTGATTCATTGGAGATCTGACCAATCAAATTACGAATAGTCTTGTGGGATAGATAGTAGTAAGATGAGATGGACAAGTATGGGGTTGCTTGAAGCACTTTTTCACCAGCAATAACACAGCTTGACTCTTGTAAGTTTGCAATTGTAGTGTCAACCAAGTTTGACAGGTATGAACTAACCCCAGCAGTGGAAGTATCATCAATACCATAGTAAGTAGGATTGTTGTGAGCTCTTCTGTACAAGAAAGTCCAAGTCAAGAAATCCATAGCTTCTTGTCTAGTCTTGATGGTACCAGCAGCAATCTCAGCACCAATATGATCATCTAGAACTTTGTGAAGGGACGATTCAACAGGGAAACCAACATTCAGGAAGTGCTTGTAAAACATCTTCTTAGATTCTTTGGTGTACACCATGGCAATACCACTAGTGTCATAGGCTGGACGACCTGCACGACCCATCATTTGCAAGATATCAGTCAAGTCCATGTCTCTGTAGCCTTCAATCTTAGCATCAAAGAATTGAGTACCCTTGATGATAACCAAATGAGCTGGCAAGTTAACACCCCAAGCCAAAGTGGAAGTGGCAACCAAGATTTGGATCTTGTTGTTTTGAAACAACTTGTGACTGATCTTACGATCAGTGTCAACCAAACCAGCATGATGTAGACCAATACCAAACTGTAATGATAATTTCAATGTTTCATCTTTAACATCTTGTAAGACGTCTTGTAGTTCATCATCATCCATCTTTAAGAATCTTCTTGGGTTGTCTTCCATACCACATAAATGAATCAAGTCTAAAGCAGTTAAACGAGTTTGACGACGTGAAGCAACAAACACCAACACTGGTTTCTCTGGCGAATGAGCTTTGATGGCCATGAAGGCAGGCTTGTTCATTGTTTTCATCAATGGACAGAAAGCTAAGTTGTCTTGGAAGCCATCGATGTACATTTGCAATGGAACAGGACGAACAGAAGATGGGAAGTTGAATAGACCATCTTTAACACCCAACCAACCAGCCATATCAAAGGCATTGGAGACGGCAGTAGATAGACCTAACAATCTGATTGGCTTCTTGGTTTGTGATTCAATGTATCTCATACGACTGACAATCATTTCTAGAATTGGACCACGATCAGAAGCTAACAAATGAATTTCATCCATGATCACTAAGGAAACCTGTTGGACGAACTTACGTGTTTGCCAGTTACGGGAGATACCATCAAACTTTTCAGGTGTAGTAATGATGATACTGGCATCTCTCACTTCATGGGCAGCAGGAATGTTATCACCTGTCAGTTCAACAACCTTGTGACCAGTCTTTGGTGTCAATCTTTCTCTCCAGTCATCAACTCTTTCTCTGACCAAGGCTTTCATAGGAGCAATGTAAACAACTTTGGAGCCTGGGAAGTCTCTGAATGCATGCCAGATGGCCAGTTCAGCAACAACAGTCTTACCAGAACCTGTAGGAGAACCAACAAAGACACTATCATTTGTGTTGTATAGAGCGTGGAACGTCATAGTTTGCATGGCATTGAAGTATCTGAACTTTGGAGAGTAGATGGATTCAACCTCTTCATTGTGAAGGGCCTTGACCGGCAATGGATTCAATCTCAACAATTTGGTTTGTAAAGTTTCATTGTGTGGTCTGATTAAGTGTTGGAATGAAATACTGTGGACAGTCTCTGAGCCGATCCACGTATCAGAAACAACTCTGATCAGAATTTGAGGTGGTAGAGGATCAGCCAGTGGAATCATGAAATCCATCGAATGAGGATTCTTTAGTTGCTTTCTGTTCAAAATGAATTTTTCAAAATGCAAGATCTCAGACTTGTCAGACTCTTCAACAAAGACCCAGAAGAATTGGGCATTACCATGGTATTTCTCATCCCAGACAAAATCAGCTTCTAGATCAACGTGCACTTTCATCACATTCTTGGTGACGGGGAAGATTTCAGCATCGACCAAGATAGTTGGGAATCTACCAATCAACTTGTACAACACCGACCCCATTCTGTTGTTGTGAACCAAGTCACCCAATTCTGAAGCCTCCAATTGACGTAGATCATCCATAGATGGGTTCTTAGCTTCAATGTTTCTCAAGATCTGTTGTGGGAGTTCAAATTGTTTGATAGGATGTTCAAAGTTCCATAATCTTCTGTCAATTGATTTACAGATGGCTAACATGACTTTAGCAAAGATACCCCATCTTCTGTGAATACCAATTAGGAACAGAGCACGACAGATTCTGATAGAGTTTTGAGCAACGTAGTTTGTATCTGAATACAAAGCAGAATCATTGATGTTTGCCTGTGAGATGTAAGCTTGCAACAAAACATTGGTTTTACCTTGAGCACTTTCAACTTCAGCACCAATCTGACATTGAGCCTTCTCTTCAAGTAGCTTTGTCAATTCAACCAATTCATCTTCTCTAAACTTGATACTGTCAAATTCACTACTCATGGAGATCATGGATAAGACATCAGCTTCAGTGGCTCTTGGGTTGCAAATTTGGTTGAAGATCTCAACACTTTCATTCAACAAGTAGAAATCAGAAGCAACACGACCTAGATCTTTAGGCACAAAGTGCATAGATCTTTCATCAAAGATGATCATCTGTAAGGTATGCAATCTTCTAGCAGCATTAATGATCATTTGGGTTCTTCTCTCAAACAACTGTGGGTCTTCTTGGATTTCTTTCCAGTCAATACCATAAGCAAATGGATTCTGTCTCATTCTAACAAACATGTAAGTGTAACCTAGCCATTTGACACCTTCATCGACATTCGTAACTGTACCCAAAGAAATTTCAGCGTTCAAATTGTCAACAAGCTTCTCTGAAAGTTTTGATTCAATTGGGTGTTGTGAAGTCAATAGTCTGACATACTCATCTAATCTGTCACTAGTGGTACACAAGATACCAGTACCGTACTTTTCATACTGAGGTCTACCAGCACGACCAAAGATCTGGATAACATCAGAAATCCCAAGGTCAGTGAAACCACCCTTCTTAGAGTCATAAACCTGAGTACCCTTCACAATGACCACGGCAGCTGGCAAGTTGACACCCCAGGCTAAGGTAGCAGTACAGCATAGAACCTTCAAGGCACCAGCAGCAAACATTTTCTCAGTCAGGTTACGGTCAGATCTCAACATACCAGCATGATGAATACCAAACCCTGAGGCAAATAATTCACGAACATCTCTGTTACGATTCTTGCCCATGTCACGTTGGAACCTGTCAAATTGTGGGTTGTCTTCGCAATTGAATAAATTTGATTCATGATACTTTCTAGCGAATTCAATGAAGGTTCTTGCAGTTTTAGTGGTATCTTTTCTTGAGTGAACAAAGACCATTACTTGGGCACCATTTCTAACTTCTTCAACCAATTTCTCATAAGCGACATTATCAATGTTTTCTCTTGCTTGTTTAGAACCTGCTTTACCTCTGACACCGATCAACTGTTGCTTCAGTGGGATTGGACGGAAAGACTGATCAAAGAAGAACATACCGATCTGTCTATTCACACCCAAGAAGTCAGCAACGTCAATGAAGTTGGGTAGTGTGGCAGATAGACCGACCACTCTGATCATGGATTGTGTACTTTCAACTTGACGAAGAGTACGAGCAACCAGTGTTTCGATAACAGAACCACGATCTTCATGTAACAAGTGGACTTCATCAATGATCAACAGTTGGACCTTATCAACTAGTTCATTATCACCACTACCTTTACGTGTAACAACATCCCACTTTTCAGGGGTGGTAACAATAATTTGAGTGGTCATGATTTCGTTCTTAGTCAATTGCATATCACCAGTCAACTCCCTAACTTGGATACCCAACCATTGAAGTTTCTGGGAGAATTTCTCAACAATTTCAGCGGCCAAAGCCTTCAATGGAGCAACATAAACAATCTTGAACTCATTGTAATCAATATCAATGGAGTCAGAAGTTTCAGTAGTGAATTGAGCAATAGTATGAAGGATAGTTAGCAACGCCACATCGGTCTTACCAGCACCAGTTGGAGCACAGACTAGCATGTTTTCATTGGTGTTATAAGCAACAGGGTAAACCAACGATTGCATTCTGTTAAGCGAGGTGTAACCCTTGAATGTGCCCTGACACAAGAAGTCAAGATCTTTGATGTGCACTGGCTGTTCATCAACCTTTCTTAGTCTTTTCTTCTCACTGATCGGTATTGTGATCTCTTCGTACATTTCTCTTGATTCTCTGGTGGTACCAACAGGCAAAACGTAACTTTGACCGTTGAAAGCCATTGTGTTCCCACTGTCATGCGCCTTGTAGACATTTGGATATTTCTTCACGGCTTGTGCTGGGAGAAGTTCCTCGTTCTGGGCTTTTCTTCTGTTGGCATTGACCTGGTTTCTGATATCTCTCTCTGATAGGAACTCTTTCTTTGGTTTCTCACTTTTAGCCTTGTCTAGCAGGATTTTGTCCTTATTGGTGACAATCCTTGAGATCATATCAAACTCATCAAAACCTAGCATGTCAAACAGCAATGATTGAAGGCTGTCGTCACTGGTTTCATTGGACACGATGGCCATGATAGAGTCAACCAATTCCTTCTGACTCAAATCGTCACGTTTCGAAGCAACAACGGCACAATCGTTCTCTAGTTGTTCGTATGTGTTGTTATCTGGGTCATAGTCCTCTGAGTCTGAGCTGTCATCTGTGATTTCCTCTTCGTGGAATGTGACGTCGCCAAATGAGTCTAGAAATGATAGATCTATCTGTGGTTCTTCAGCACCAATTTCCTTTGGTCTGGGAAGCTCGTCGGTCTGATAATTCTCAAGCGCCTCCCTGACAGTCTCCATTGCCCTCATGAAGGAGCCTGTGGAGTTTACAGAATACTGAACGGACATCTTGGAGTGGCTTAATGGGTGTTTCTGGGTCGTTTCTGGGTCGTTTCTATTGTGTTGACTCCTTTTTGCCTTCAGCTTTTTTTCCCACGATCGGGTTTCGGCTAAATGAAAAATTGAACACGGCAGAATAGAGAGAAATGAGTACAAGGTTCATTAAATTAATCATTCATGATAATATACAGGCAAATATGTAAAGGAAGGAATGTACCTAAGCTTTGTTCTTGTTTCTAATGGTTAGTCTACCACTCAAGACATCACCGATTTCATTATAGTGTTCCCAGTGGATAGTGTTACCTTTTCTTTCAGTGACATTAGTTTCATTAGTCCATAAGTCTTCAATTGGAGTGAATAATAGTTCAGTACCCTTGACACCAATGACACTGGCAGATGACTGGTTGTCACCGACAGTGGAGACCTTCTTACCATCAACGAATTTGAATCTCAAGTGTTTGTCACTACCGTCCAAATTGACGTCTTTGATCTCATCGTTCCATTTTTCAATGAATTTGGCACATTTGATGGCAAATCTGGAAGCATTGACTCTATCAACGGCAGTTGGAGCACCACCTTGTTGAACATGACCTGGAATAGCTGTTCTGGTTTCAAACTTCTTGTTGCTTGATTCTTCAATGATATCAGCGATCAAATCGGTAGTGAAGATCTTTGATGAGGTTTCATTACGGATCAACATCTTACCACTTCTGTTGTCACCTTTATCTGATTCATAGTTGGATTTCAAAAGTTCAATGTCTTCTTGGATGGTCTTCAATGTGGTCTTGGTCTCTGGAGTGTAAACTGCAACGGCACCGGTGACTAACCCGATATAACTGGCAACGTAACCTGAACGGCCACCTTGAACTTCAACAACGAAAACTCTTCTTCTTGAAGCTGAGGCAGATTGCTTAACAGCGTCACAGTAGTCAACCAAGGAGTTCAAACATGTGTCAACACCTAATGAATATTCAGTACCTGGGACGTTGTTGGAGACCGTGGATGGGATTAAAGTCAATGGGATGTTGAAGATTGGGAATTGAGATCTAGCTTGAGTCAATTGATGTAGTGCAGTGAAACCTTCAAACCCACCGATGATGATCAACCCATCGAATTTGTACTTTTGGAAGTAGTAAGCCACAGTACCAATGTCTAAAGATGGTAATGAACGGTTAGTACCAATTTCAGAACCACCAATGTTATGCCAACCACTGACGTCTTTCCAAGTCAACTCTTTGATGGAACCATGACGAATCAACCCACTGAACCCATTTTGGATAGCATATGGGGTATGACCACGTGAAAGAGCGTAAAGGGTGGCAGCTTGGGTAGCAGCGTTCAATGCAGCAGATGATGCACCGACATGTATTATGGCAATGTTCAATTGTTTGTCAGTTGGTAGCACATGGGAGCCGTCATCATGTTGTGAGATGGATAAGTAGTTTTCGTAAGATTCAACAAAATCAATGGAACGCATTGAGATGGCTTTGTCGAAATCTTTGTTTTCAATGGCAGTGGCAACAGATTTGGTCATCTTGACAGCATCGACCAATGGTTGACGGATGATTTGGTTTTCAGCAATACCGATCAATGGAGAAGGATCTTCTGGGGTCAAGTCTAAAACGGCCTTGATGGCTTCAACACCTTGTAAGGTGGCTAGTAATCTATCTGAAGCAACAGCTGAACCACCTCTTTGGACATGGCCTAGAGTGGTGATTCTGGTATCAAGACCTAGTTCAACCAAAACGTCTTTAACTTCTTGTGGAGTGACAGGATTCAATTCAGAGTCTAGAGCACCTTCAGCAACAATGACAGTGGTGTTTCTACGACCCTTTTCTCTATGACGACGACAGACTTCTTTCAATTCGTCTTTCCAGGTGTCCTTGTTAGCAGCACGTTCTGGGATGAAGATGTAATCAGCACCGGTGGCAATACCAGCGTTCAAAGCTAACCAACCACAGTGTCTACCCATGACTTCAACAACGAATGCACGGGAATGTGAAGTAGCAGTGGCGTCAATGTAATCAACCATTTCACGAATACGTTCTAATGATGAGTTGGCACCAATGGTGGAGTCAGTACCTGACATGTCGTTATCAATGGAACCAACTAGACCAACAATTGTTAGATGTTTGTGAGGTTCAACTTGTTCTTGTGTTAGTTCACCAGTCTTAACTAGTTCTTCCAATAATGATGGCCATTCGGCTCTGAACAAATCAGCACCGGTTAGGGAACCATCACCACCGCAGACGATAAGGGCATCAATACCGTTGATAATCATGTTCTTAGCAGCTTTTAATCTACCCCATCTTTCTCTGAATTCCATGCAACGGGCAGTACCGATCAAAGTACCACCTAAAGCTAGCCAACCTCTGACATCTTCCCATGCCATTTGCTTGATCAAGTCACCACCAGCAACTAGACCGGAGTAACCTTCATAGACGGCAAAGACATCACAGTCGTAGAAGATACCGGCTCTGACGACGGCTCTAACAGCAGCGTTCATACCTTGAGAATCACCACCGGAGGTCATAACGGCGACTTTCTTCTTCTTGGAATCACGGAATGGTTTCTTTGGAATCAACTTGACATCCTGTTGGGAAAAGAATGAGGCATCAACCTTTTCAGCAAAAGGGTTTGGAGTCTCAACGAATTGGACTTGGTTACCCAATGGGTCCTTAACAGCGACGACACCATCTTTAGGAGTTTCACCTAGGATTTGAGCAACGGAAGCCAAGTCAGTGGTGAAGAAACTAACGATACCGTCCAATTTTAAACTCTCAGACGTAGTGGAGGCTAAATCACCACTGGATAATCTTATCTTGATGACCACACCTTCGGACTGGATACTGTTACTCTCTTGCAATGGGATTCTCTTCCCGTCCTTGTACTGGCACAGCTTGAAGGACTCCAACCAGGCTTCTCTCAATGAGTCATGGGAGACACCTCTCAGGGAACTGATGGCCTTCAGGTCTCTGGTGTAGGTTCTTATTAGCTTAAAGCCCAACTTCTTGTAGAATGAGACCCCGGCTTCAAAAGCCTGCGTGTCCCTCGTGGTGAAGGAGGAGTAGGCGAAGCCAGAGACGGACATTGTGTTTGTGTGTGATTTTCAGTGTTTTGTGTGTGTTTGCCAGGTGCTGCCGGTGCTTTTTCACTGCAATTGGGAAGCGGTTCCTTATAAGCAGGCCCATCACAAGGTGCCGGCCCATACAAATCTCATGAGACGCAGCGGCCACCGAACGGGTTCGCGAAATCAGACAATTCCGCGAATTATCGTGTGGCGCGCACCGGGAATCATCAGATCCGATATGCAGCGAAGAGCAGTTTGAAACGTCTCTTGTGAGAGGGCTCGCTTGGAGTGGTGTATTGTCCCATTGTCCCATTGTACCATTTCCGCTATGCTGCTGGTGCTACACGGAGACAGGTTCTCCTGCTGTGTCGCTGCCTTTGCGTTGCTGGAAGCCTACGGGAACGCTGGTCTCCGGCTGCTGATACTGGAAGACGCATTGTCAAGCACGGGCGCTCGCTTTGCACACGGGCCTCTTCCCTGGTGTGTCACCCAATTGCCCCAGAACCTACGGGGCAGGGACTTCCTGGAGATGTCTGCCTTCAACAGGGCAATTTCCTCTGTGGTCTTCCTGGACTCTGTTAGAAGAACGAAAAGAGGCCATTCCCTCGACCTGCCCACTTCAGACACCCTCATTCTCAAACCATCGCCCAGAGCCACCAACTTGCTCCTCTACCACCCCACTCACCTGACTGATTATCTATATGCCATTCTCAAGGATCATCGAAGCTGCTCGTTTGCTACAATCAATTCAGGTACCAATATCCAGAGGGCCTTACAAGATTGTCGATTGGCTGGTACCAATGCCATAATGTTCAAGATCACATCCCATCACATGGACCAACTGTCGCAATACAAACTATCCCGGGCAGATTGGATAGGAATGAACGACCGTAACCTGCCAAATGTGGTTCTCCCATTGCACTCCCATCCAAACAAGATCAAACTTCATAAAGCCAACAGAGATGTGCCGAGAACTATACAATATTACGACGTTATGGCTCACTCCCCCAAATTCGACCTCAACGGTGCCTTTATGGTCTCTGAACGGATCAAGATGGCTCTGGCTAACTACCTATCCCACAGCGACCTGAGACTATCCAGATTATAGACTTTATAGAACTCATTAAATATCAGACATCTCATCGGGTTTCGAGCCCTGGTGTATTTTTCGCGAATTTCTGACTAAACGGACATGAACAATTCACAAAGTATGAGCTATTGATGAGCTTTTGAAGGACACAAAAAACTAGAGAAGGCACTCCACCAAGGACAACACATAACAGCAATGAGTGACTCCACACTTCCACAGAAGAGGCACCTCGAAGACGACAGCAAAATGTCCACGCGGTCCACCGCGCCGCCAGCTGAAAGACCAAAGAAGACGATAATAAACAAGTTCAAGCCATACATCTCCTACAAATCCATTGACTTCACAGAGTTCCAGCCGCCAAGCACAGACGCCTCCTTTGAGGGCTTCAAAGTCATTGATGACATTCCATACAACACTAGACGCGGTTTCCAGTACAGCGCGTGTCGTCCAAATCCACTACTGCCTTTATTGAAGTTTGGCACAACTGATCTTCCGCCTTACAAGCCATCATTGAGTCTGTTCGATAGATCCAGCAGCACGGTGATCAGTGAGGATCGTCAAGCGGTCACCACAGAGAGAGGTTGGGTCAGTGCCAGATCCACAGTTCCTATCTCAGAGGGCAAAGTTTACTTTGAGTTCAATATCGTGAAGAGTGATGATGTGAGCCATGTGAGAATCGGTATTGGAAGAAGAGAAGCTTCTATCGAGGCCCCAATAGGGTTTGATGGGTATGGGTATGGTCTAAGAGATACAAATGGTCAGAAGATCCATCTATCGAGACCCACCACTTTCATGGAGAAAGGTTTCAAGACTGGTGATGTTATTGGGTTTCTAGTGGAGTTGCCCAAATTACAAGAGTTCCAAGATATAGTGAGGGATCAAATCGCCATTAGATACAGACATCGTGTCTTCTTTGAGAAGTATGATTACGTGTCCACAAACAACATGGAACATCTATTGAACCCAGTCACTGTGTTTGGTGAGAAGGCAGTTCCAGATCAACATCAATGGAAACCAAACTACCTACCTGATTCAAAAGTCACAGTTTACAAGAATGGTGAGAAAGCTGGTGTTGCTTTTGAAGATCTTTATTCATTCCTACCGCCAGATTCAGAACTAAAAAAGGGTAAAGGTGTCAACGTGCTGAATAACAACGGTACTTTGGGCTATTATCCAACCATCAGTGTGTTCAAAGGTGGTATTGCCGAGATCAATGCCGGTCCTGATTTTAAATTCAAGCCAGAAGATCTAGATAACGACGTTAGAGGTCTTCATCAAGTCTATGACGAGAATATCGCAGAAGATACAGTGTGGGACATAATAGATGAAATCGAAGCAGAGTCTATTGAGGAATCAATCGTTTCTGGCCTTTAAGACAGCTTCACCGACAGGTAACGGTCTTTGTTCAGCCCAGTCAACATCACAGTTTGGATTAGGACATTGTGAACCCTTTGCCTTTGAATAATGGCCCTGGCATTCTTTATGAAATCTAGCATTGCATGACAAGTTGTAGCAACGGATACCTAAAGTGACAATTTCTTTACAACCGACACATAGGTTGATATGACCATCATCGCTGCCAAACTTCTTAACACCATACTGGTCAATCAGCGTTCTCTTCAATTCCGAAAGTGTTCTCAATGAGAGCGAGTATTTACCACCTCTGGACAAGTTCAACCAACCTTCATGGACCAGTTCCGTTAGGAAGTTTGTACTCTGTGTAGCTGTGTAACCTTCAATCTGGCAGAATCTGATGGCATCTTTACTGGATATGCAGTAGCGTTCGTCTTGTTCCGGGTCTGTGATGATTTGTTCCACTATCTTCTTGATGATCTCGATTTCCTTTGGTGTATGGCTGGTGATCTTTGATGGCTCATCGCTGATGGTGTTGGCATAGACGTAGTATAGTTCGTTGGATGCCTGACTCGTGACACGCTGGATCTCAAAGCCCACTCTGTGCAGTTTGCTGTTGATCAGGTCTAGCGAGTCCTCCAGGTGACGCCCTTTCAAGTGTTCCACGAGCTCTTCGCTCAGGTCTTCATTGGAGTACTCTGCTTTGAACTTGTTGTGTGTGCTGGAGAGGATGTCGTCCTTGACTGTGCCCAGGGAGATAACGTACTGCAGCGTGGCTCTCTCAATGTCGGAATAGAACGCGTTATCGGCCATTTTGTGTGTGTTTGACGCGCTTTTCGTGTGGTGATGGTTGATCGCTTCCAGTATTTCGGTTTTGCGAATCAAAGAAAAAAGTTGATTGAAAATAACACCGAACAACAACAGTGTAATTCCGCTCATCTTCAACCACACGCACAACCAGCGAGAACCCACATAGAAAATGGCCTTCTACAACCAGAACCAGTACCAGCCACAGGGCAATGCCAACAACCTCCAATTTTACCCTTCACAATACGACCAATTCGGCGCTAATCAGCAAAACTTGAACACTTTCAATAGTGGCATCCAGGGCCAAATGGACTCTCAATTCGGTGGCCAATATGACGTCTCGGGTACATTGGGTGAAGGCCAGCTATCACAAGGTGTCCTAGCTGCCTTCTCCACCTCAGGTTATCCAGGTGAGCCTCCTTTGCTAGAAGAGCTTGGGATCAACTTTAGCCACATCAAGCAAAAGACATTGGCTGTCTTGAACCCAAGAGGGACCATCACCGCTGATATCATGACCGACTCTGATCTAGCGGGCCCATTGCTATTCTGTCTGATCTTCGGTACCTTCTTGCTGCTTGCCGGTAAAGTGCATTTCGGCTACATCTACGGTGTTGCTCTATTCGGTACTGTGTCCTTACACTACTTCTTCAAGTTGATGAGTGAGAACACCATTGATTTCATCAGAACTGCCTCCGTGATCGGGTACTGCCTGTTGCCATTGGTGCCTATCAGTTTTGCCGGTGTCTTCCTGGACTTGAACAACAGCCTGGGCTATGCCTTCTCGGCCTTCTCCATCTTCTGGAGCACATACTCTGCCTCCGGTTTCTTCGTGGCCACGCTCAAACTGGACAACGTCAGACCTTTGATCGCATACCCTCTCGCGATGTTCTACAGCATCTTCGTTCTAATGGCCATCTTTGTTGAGAAAAGTGCCTGAATAGGTGCAAAATCAAGGATTTTATTACTTGTCTTTTAGCTGTAGTCTCTCTTTGTACTATTTTTTTCTATTTTTTCGGGTCTAGTCCCCAAACTTGAAAAAAAGTCCTGAACTTATCCTGTAATAGAGACTAGAACTGTGAACTGCAAAATGCTCCGGTCAAAGGCTCTGCTGGGGACAAAAGTCTTTATCAGGCTCAAATGCACAAAGCCTTTCTTCATGACAACACCAATTTTCTACCCAAATGCTGGTATGTTTCCTATCTTCAAAGAGATCCGAAAGATCATCGACTAACAAAAGACCTAGCTCCACATTTAGGTCATCTTTACTCGATGCTATTATGTGACGTGCGTAACAGATGGGAGCTTCTGAAGGGGAACGAGTCCTTTTTCACCACAGGTACAGACGAGCATGGTCTGAAGATCCAGACTGCTGCAGAGAAGAAAGGTATCCCACCTCAGGAGTTTGTCGATCAACTAGCTGTTGTGTTTAAAGATCTTGCCAAACTGTCGAATATCAAATACGATAGGTTCATAAGAACCACTGACTCTGACCATGTCGCTGCTGTTCATCACTTCTGGAAGGTCCTAGAAAAGAAAGGCTACATATACAAAGGTGAACATGGAGGTTGGTACTCAGTCTCCGATGAGACTTTCTACCCAGAAACTCAAATCACAAAAGATGGTGATTCCTATTACTCTGTGGAAACAGGTACTGAAGTCAAGTTCACTACTGAAGAGAATTACTTCTTCAAACTGTCGAGTTTCCAAAATGATCTAATCAAATTCCTTGAAGACAATCCAACATTCATTATACCCAAACAGAAGCATCAAGACGTCCTGAATGAGCTAAAAGCCGGTCCCCTGGCGGACTTGAGTGTTTCCAGACCATCCAGTAGACTTCAATGGGGTATCGAAGTCCCTGGTGATGAATCTCAAAGAATCTACGTCTGGATCGATGCCTTGGTGAATTATGTCACTTCTGCTAAATACCCTAACCTAGATTCCAAATGGCCAGCTACCCATCTGATCGGTAAAGACATCACAAGATTCCACTGTATATATTGGCCATCACTGTTGATGGCTGCTGGGCTTGAGATGCCACAACAAGTCGTTGTCCATGGTCATTGGCTGGCTGAAGGTTTCAAAATGAGTAAGAGTCGTGGTAATGTTGTTGACCCAATCTTGATGGCTAATTATTACGGTACTGACCCATTGAGATTCTTTTTATGTGAAAACTCTGTGTTGAATGGTGATGGTAATTTCAGCGAGGAGCAACTATGGAGAACAAGAGACCAGTTGATTGATAAGTACTCTAACTTGGTCATGAGGGCCTGTGGTAAGAAATTCAACATTGAAAGAGCTATCGGTAAACTGGACTCGTTCAAGTCTTACAAATTTGAAGACCCATTACACACACAGTACGAACAACTTGTCTTGAGTATTAATGAGTTAAGCGAGAAGATGGGTTCAAAGATTGAGAACTTCAACACATCAGGTGCTATCCAAGATTTCTGGTCTGTGATTCAAGATGCCAATCAATTTGTTCAAACTTCAGAACCATGGACAAGAGATGAAGATGCTAAAGACCTGATCATGTTCACTGCTGCTGAAGCTGCTAGAGTTGCTTCGATCTTGATTCAACCTGTGATCCCAGAATTATCAACCACTGTTTTGTCAAGACTGAATGCTGATAAAGTTAGCATCGAGTACGCTAAATACGGTGCTGATAAAACATATGGTAAAGGTGCCAATAGAGCTGGTGACTACCCTATTAAGAAGGTTGATTTTAGAACAGCTGATCAATGACGACTACAATCATGTATATAGAAATGAATTGAACGATGTCTCTGTATTATGTTTCGATAGTGATGACCTCAGTCTCTAGAGTGTTTGTATCCAAGATCACAATCTGGCCGGTCTCTGTGAAAGTTGGAACAGCGATCAATTTCACTTTAATCCCACGTTCAAACTCGGCAATCTTTGTCTCATAACGTGGTTGGTTACCAACGAAATACACATGTGGAGTCTCTGTCAGTGTGAATGGGTCTGTATCTGAGAATGGGTAGCACCACAAAGTGTCCGGGGCAGTTGGGATGATGTTTTGCCATAGGATGGTGGCCTCTAGCATGTCAATTCTTGAATCTTTGATGTCATCTGGGACAACGTATTTGTAAATGTCATTAATGTTTTCACCACTTGTACCTAGAAGTCTTAGCCCTTCAATTTGCATCCAGGTTGGGTTGGTCAGTGTTCTGAAACTGCTTGTATTTAAGTATCTTTTCGACTGTTGGAAAAAAGCCTTGTGTAATGGTTGTTGTGGTAATGAGGTTTCGGCAGGATCAGTTTCACCTGGCATGATGTCAACGGGTATACTCTGCAGAATCTCATTCAGGAAATTATCTAGCTGTCTCACTGATTCAGTGCTGTAGTTGGATTTATGTCTTGCACTGTACTTATTCTTTTCGGTGATTTCTTGTTCAGCTTCAACGTGGACGGAATTACCAGCGATAATCAATCTTGAAATTTCTTCTGCATTACCACCCAGCTGACCCGTTAAGTAGTCAATCAGTAGGTCATGTTTAACAGAGTCAACACCATCGAATTCTAAGCCAGATACTATGGCGACTTTAGTGTTTGATTCTCTGGTTGGCTTTTGCGCAGATAGGAAAGGATAAACGACATCAACGACTTGAAAGACACCAGGTCTAGTTTCCATACCCAACAAGCCGACAACAGTACCTGTCACAAGGATAGTGTTCTTGAAGATTTCACCTTCTAGTACAACACGACCAGATTCATCCTCCAGCATGACTTCATCAATATCTGGGTCTGTGTACGTCTTAGCCGAACCATCTTTGTTCAGCACACCTTTGGAAACTTCTTCAAGGATATTTGGTTTGTATTTCATCTCGCAATAGACGGTACCAATGACCCAACACGGCTCATCGGCTCTGATGTCTAGGACTCTGGACTTCTTGACGACTTGTTTCCCATTGATGACTTCCTTCCCCCATTTCTTGTTGGCGTTTTGTGTGATCTTTGGTCTCAAAGCATGTAGACGGTTGAAGTAGATGGACGCGAATTGGTTCCCATAAGGACGACTGTTGAACTTCAAGTTGTACAGATCACTGTTCTTGTATTCTGATGAGATCTCTAGACTTGCTCTGGTCTTTTGTTCTTCGGTAGTTGGAGAGCTTAGATGAGTTAGTAATGGACTCAAAAGTAGCAATATATTAAGTACTCACTCATACTCCACCAGTTTCTCAGTCATTTGAGGTGATATACTAGGCATAACTTCCCTGTTCTCACTGCCTTTCTCTATCTTTTGAACGACGCGTACACGCAATTTTCATCACGCTTCAATTAAAGAAATCCGCGAAAATTTCGGGTAAATAAAACCACGCGTTTTTAAACTACCGTGCTTAGTAAGCAGGATCAAAAATGTGTGTAATAAAATGCAAATAAATATGTACTTCGTGAGCGGTATTTCACGGTTTATCCTTCTCTAAATTGAATATCTCGATATCTTCTTCTAAATCACCCTCTTCGTCTTCATCTTCCAGATCATCATCTTCCTCTTCTTCTTCACTCTCCAAATCTTCGTTCTCTGTCACATTCAGTTGCAAGAACTCCCATGGATGATCAGGGACACCACCGGTGATTGAACGGATAACTCTTAGCTTAGCATCTTCAGAGACGTCATCGAAGGCAACCTTGTCTCTTGACAATTCATCAATATCATTTCTATGACCCACAGACATCCCCACTCTAACCAATGTCTCCATTGAGTCTTGGGAATTAGCCAACAAATCAGAGTCAAAAGACATACGGTCCTTTTGGAACAATGAAACAATAGTAGAACCACCAAACTTGAAATAACCCAGTTCGTCAGTTCTCTTGACAGTATCACCTTCATTGACAGTCAACACCGTGGAACCAACCATCATGGCACCAACAGAGACAAACATGATACGACCAAACTCCTTGGTATCAATAGGAACAACAACACGCACGTTATCACCAAAGACATCCAAGTCTGATCTGATGGCCATTGGGTTCACCGTATAATACTCACCTTGAATAAATAATGGTTTACCAACGACACCGTCAACTGGTGAATGGAATCTATGATAATCTTGTGGAGCTAATCTAAAGATTGCAACTGAACAGTCTTCGAATGATGGATCATATCTTTCACCTAACAATTTCTGAACAGTAAAGCTTCTACCTTTAATCCATAGTTGCTTTGCTGTGTTAACATCTTTGAATGTGGTGCATCTGGAATCAGCAGGTGATACAATGACTCTAGGGTCTTGAGATTCTGGTGGTCTTGAACCAGGCTTCAGTTTTCTGTAGAAGAATTCATTGAAAGTCTTGTACTCCACCTCTTCACATTCTGATAGATCTAGGGCATGGAATTTAACAAAAGAATCAATGTCCTTGACTGAGTTTGGATGGTCAAATTTGGAACCTTGTTTGATTGATAGATTTCTCAATGCATTCTTGATACGTCTCGTATCGGCACCTTTCCCCTTGTATAACAAACGGATACCTAGACGGATATACAACGACATTTTTTCTTCAATGACAAACCCAGTATCACGATCCTGGACTAAGATGTTGGCATTGTTCTTACCATAGGCGTACTTCCCATATGCAAATTTGATCAACACTTTGGAGTACCATCTCTTGGATGCAAACCCTGCAGTGGCAAAACTCTTAAGTTTGTCCCCCTTTGAGGAACAAATAGCCACATGGACAGCCATGTCAGTCTGTTTTCTCTTTTGGCAAATAGGACAACGGTTAAGCTTGTATGAATGTTTCTCAAGCACTCTGTTGATCTCTGAGATTGTAAGTGGTTCTTCCATGCTTTTGTCATTAGCAGTGTAGAATGTCACTAGATTTTCTTCAATGTTTGCATCTTCTAAGAATGAGGTTAATTGAACAATGTCTAGGTCTTTACCATTGATTGAATGCTTGACCAATGCAGTTTTCCATAAATGGGATTTCAAGTCCGAGTATGGCTGGAATTTGACTCTGAATTTCAACACTGGGTCATGATCTGATTCTTTATACAGCTTCAGTTTCAAATCGTAATCAGCAAAGTCGTCTTCGTGGATGATATCAGATAGTGGGATGGAACCAGATGCAACTTTATCATGAAATGAGAAATGATCTTTATCCAAGATATTGAAGAACAAATCATAGTTGGTCTCTTTAGCCAGGACTTCGAAGGCAAGACATTCATTGAACACTGGTTTCAAAGTATGCTTTCTCCATGAGGTTCTATAAGTCTTCTTACCAAAGGATATGACAACGAATGGATCCATATCGAACGACTTCTTGATCAAGTTCTTGAATGGCGGTAATCCCGAAGCTGAGATGATCTCTAAAGTGACGACACCAGCAATACCATCTCTCAAAGACTTCACATGTTTGATGGTTTTATTGTTCGAAGAACGACGTAGGAATTCCTGGGGAACACTCAAATGTGGGCCTTCTGAAATCGACACGTCACTGCTGTAGTTGGAATCATAACTTGAATAGTTCAATGGTGAAGATGGGACTTCTAACAAACTCGTCCTAGATCCAGAATTGGAACTGCTGCTGAGCCCAATCTTCTTCATATCATCCAGTAGACCTTCGCTTTGGTCCTCGGCCAGCAAGGATTCAACATCGGTCTCGGTATCACTGTAGTAGTACTGATCATCAATTCTGATTGGTTTTTTGTTCACCAATGTACTCTGCCAGAGTTTGAATGTTCTAATGGTATCTGATTTGGAAAGCAGTTCAAATCCAACTTTAATTGAACCTGTAGCAAACACATTTTGTGATTTGGATGAATGAAGGGAATACCACTTCGGAGCGACTTTGGTTCGCAGTTTACCTGTCTTTGCATCTTCAAAGAGGTCATTGACCGACAGGCGGAGCTCACCAAGGTAATTGGAGTATCTCTTGTGCTTATCAAAGACTGCAATGTGGATATTTGGTGAATTCACAGGAAAACCTGTCAATGTCAAGGTATGAGATGAATTCCATGTTGGATTAGCCGTTCGCTTGATCTTGTTGGTTCTCTTGGACTGTCTCCCATTGAACGCTATCCCGGCAACCTGAAAAGTGTGTTAGTCAACAATTCCACTCTCAAAGGTGTCAAATCGTGGCTGGTGTTGGAGACACATACCATATTACAACTTCGAGCATCGGATATAACAAGATCCTTGGCCTGTGAGAGCATTGTTAGTCCAGGAACTGTGCAGAATTGAAGCGCAAAACTCACCTGTACGACGTCCACACGGAGCTGGAGCCTCGTGTGGCTCTTTCTGTGTCTTCTTCTCTTCGGAATGATCCTCATTGCGCTGTTGAGCGGACACTGTGGAGAGAAGACTCGAGAGAGAAGCTTCGCTTTTATTTTGACATTTTCAGGCGATGCCCACCGCCACGGCCTTTACGCCCGCCCACAGGCGAATATTTTTAGGGGAGAAGTTTCTACAGTGTGACACCAGGCGCAGGGTGCAGGCCGATTGGTTATTTTCAAAGACTGCACTGTTCTATTATTCTCTGTAGGTCTTTAGGGCTCTCTATGGTAGTCCCGTCCCCTATCCCGAGTCCCGAGCCCCTGTCAAGACTAGTCCCAGTCCACAGTCCACAGTCCCCAGTCCCCAGTCCCCAGTCCTGCCCATCTCCAGATCCAACCCGCGAAACCTGAAAAATTGATAAATCGCCATATCAAGGCCAACATACGCACAGCAGCTCTGCCATCATCTCCACTGCCACAGCCACCATGATCGATCAGTTCCTCGTGTTCACTCCCAGCGGGACGGTGCTCTACAAGCATGCTCCTAGAAAGATCCCAGACGCCATCGTCAACACTCTGATCTCCGAGGTGTTCATCTCAGACAACGCTAAGGGCCTCAACGATGACCTTGATGTTGAGACATACACCACTAACGGCTACACTTTGAAGTACAAGACCGTTCACAACCCAAGCTTGATCACCGTGGTAGTGTATCCTTCCGCCACTCCGTTGAAATACGGTGACAAATTAGTCGAAGTCGGCTCCACTTTGTTCAAAGAATTGTTTGGCACTCAACTGTTGGAGAACATCAGTAATCAACAACCATTATTGGCTGATCTAGAAGATGAAAAAGACAAATTTGACAGATACTTCAAACTGAAATTACAAGAATTTGAAAAATCAAGCCTAGAGACTGAGGACGAAGTTGAAGAATCATCAGGTACAAGCACACCTGTCAAGAAGGACACCAAATCCAAGACACAAGCCTCAGGTAAGAAGAAACTACGTAAATGGGGTGCAGATGGCGCAGTTGAAGAAGATGACGGTGTTGATCTAGATTTCTCATCCAACGATCTGTCAGAATCTGTTAACGCTGCAGCTGCTATCAAAATCGATAAGGAAAATTTTGGTGAGAAGAAAGCTGGTAACTTCCTAGTCAAAGATTTAAACGATGAGATTGATGCCCTTTTGAGTAACTCTAAAAAGAAACAAGAAGTCAAAGAACCATTCTCATTCCTAAAGAAATTCACAGGTGGTAAAACAATCACTTCTGAAGACATCAAATCCACATTAGTCGAACTACAGAACCATTTGATCAAAAAGAACGTTGCCCCAGAAGTTGCACAACATTTAACTTCCAACGTTGAAAAGGCCCTTGTGGGCTCCAAAACCAAGAATTGGACCAGTATTCAAGCTACTGCCAAAGAAGCCCTAGCCAAAGCCCTTACAAAGATTTTGACCCCAGGTACTTCCATCAATCTATTAGAAGACATCAAGAAGAACAAAAAACCATACGTCATCTCCGTCGTTGGTGTGAACGGTGTTGGTAAATCCACAAACTTGTCCAAATTGGCCTTTTGGTTATTACAAAACGATTTCAAAGTATTGATCTGTGCCTGTGATACTTTCAGATCCGGTGCGGTTGAGCAGTTACGTGTCCATGTCAACAACTTGAAGAACTCCTCCGAGAACAAGGACCAAATTGAACTATTTGAAGGTGGGTACGGTGGTTCTGACTTGGTGGCCAAGATTGCTAAGGGTGCCATTGAATACGCCAAGAAGAACGAGTTCGATATCATCTTGATGGATACTGCTGGTAGAAGACACAACGATGCTAGATTGATGGCACCATTGGCATCATTCGCCAAAGCTGCTAATCCAAACAAGATCATCATGGTTGGTGAAGCGCTAGTGGGTACTGACTCTGTGCAACAAGCCAAGAACTTCAATGGTGCCTTTGGTGCTGGGAGAAACTTGGATTTCTTCATCATCTCCAAATGTGACACTGTTGGTGATTTAATTGGGACCATGGTCAACATGGTCTACGCCACCAACATTCCTATTTTGTTTGTCGGTGTTGGTCAAACATACACGGATCTACGTACTCTGAGTGTGGACTGGGCCGTTAATATCCTAATGAGTTAATAATAACGTTTCAATTGTGCTTTTTCGTTGTAGTCTGGGTTCATTTAGGCTATTTAAACTTCCTAATTCGGATACTTTCCCGTTCGGGGAATTTTGTCTTTTTTTGCCCAAGTTTTTTAAATTTTTCGCGTCTCGCGACTTTGGCTTTTGGGCAAGATAAATTAAACACAGGCAAGAGACCATCTCTGGAGCAGACAAATCCCCACCGCCGCCACCAGGAATCGCCCCCGGAAGACCTGTGTACCCGCCAGCCAGCCCAGCAACCACCAATTGGACCCGCACACGCCCCGCCGCTGCCCCGCCCAACCCCTGCGCCACCCGTCACGGTCCCACCTATTAACTGAACATCTTGACAGGCCCCATATCTGACCGGGTCTCTACTCCACTTCCACACTTCAACCACTTCCAAGATACCGGACACATTCATCGTCTCGTTCAGGTACGCTGCTGAGGACATGGGAAGCGCTTCGAAACGGTCCCAGGCGTCGTCCGACGACGAGATCCACACCGCTGGCCGCCGCAAGAGATCGAGAGTCAACTACGCAGAGGTCGAGAACAACTTCCCCAAGATCGACGATGAAGAGAGCGACGAGGACAAGGAAGACGTGGTAAAGTCTGAGAAAGACGATGACATCTCGGAAGAAGACATCGAGAACAGCGACGATGACGACTTTGATGAAAGACCAAAGAGGCAAAGACAAAGACAGAAACAGAAACAGGCCTTGAAGCAGAGGAGCAAATCCACCCATGCCAGTGATGATGATGCCTCTTTTGAATCCGACAGTGATGATGAGAGTGAACTTGCAAGTGAATCTGATGGGAACTTTTCTGAAAATGAAAAGAGAAGAGCTGATAGACAGTTTGTCACCAAAGATGACGATGATGAAGATGATGATTATGCTTACGGCTCATCACGCAAGAAGAAATCGAAGAAGAAGAACAGACCTGAAAGAAGAGAAAAGAGTAAGAAGAAGAGTTCTACAAGATCTTCCAAGAGACGTGTCATTTCTGATGATGAAGAACCAGATACATCATACAATCAAACTAATGAACCAGTGGTTGAAGAAGACGAGGAAGACGATCTAAGACAAGAGATTGAAGATTTGAAAGGCTCTGATGATGAAACACGTCAAACCAGAGCAAGAAGAAGAGCCGGTACCCTTTACGAAGATGATGGTAAGCCAAGATCACTACGTGAACGTAAGAAAGAAGTCAACTACACTATCCCACCTCCACTGAATGAGAATCTGGAAGGTCTGAACGCTGACCCGTCCTCCTTGGCTCCCTCCACTCCAAGGAGAAGAGGTGCCCCAAGCAAGCCAGTCTGGAGTCTATTCCCAACTGGTGGTCCTTTCGGTGGTGGTGATGTCACTTCGATCTTTGGTAAGAACTATCCAGGTGTCACTGGCAATGGTAGTCTCCTAGCTGGTGGTGCTGATAGTGATTCTTCAGATGACGAAATTCTGCCTGTGAATGGTGCTTCCAACAAGAGAAACTCGATCAGTGCTCCTGTTCCAACAAAGGTTACTAAGAAGAAACAAACGACTGCTGATGCTGATCCGCTAGGTGTTGACATGAACATTGATTTCAGTGCTGTTGGTGGGTTGGATAACTACATCTATCAATTGAAAGAAATGGTTGCTCTGCCATTGTTGTACCCAGAAGTATATGAAAAGTACAAAATTACTCCACCAAGAGGTGTCTTGTTCCATGGTCCTCCAGGTACAGGTAAGACATTGATGGCCAGAGCCTTGGCTTCAAGTTTCTCCTCTGGTGATAAGAAGATCACTTTCTTCATGAGAAAAGGTGCTGATTGTTTGTCTAAATGGGTTGGTGAAGCTGAAAGACAATTACGTCTGTTGTTTGAAGAAGCTAAGAAACAACAACCAAGTATCATCTTCTTTGATGAAATCGATGGTTTAGCCCCAGTGAGATCCTCCAAACAAGAACAAATCCATGCCAGTATTGTCTCCACTATGTTGGCTTTGATGGACGGTATGGATAACAGAGGTCAGGTCATTGTCATTGGTGCCACTAACAGACCGGATGCCGTTGATCCAGCTTTACGTCGTCCTGGTAGATTTGACAGAGAATTCTACTTCCCATTACCAGACATCAAATCAAGAAAAGAGATCTTACAGATCCATACAAAGAAATGGGAACCTCCATTGTCTGATGAATTCTTGTCCAAGATTGCTGAAATCACAAAAGGTTATGGTGGTGCTGATTTACGTGCCCTGTGTACTGAAGCTGCCTTGAACAGTATCCAGAGAAGATATCCACAGATCTATTCATCCAATGAGAAATTGAAGATTGATCCTTCGACAATCACTGTTTCTGCTAGAGATTTTATGAAGGCCGTTGAGAAAATTGTCCCATCTTCAACTCGTTCCACTTCAAGTGGTTCTGCCCCATTACCTGAACATTTAACATCATTATTGAAGAGACCATTAGAGACAATCACACACAAACTGGACAAGTTGATTCCAAGAACCAAGAAATTGACATCTTTAGAAGAAGCCCAATTCGTTGATACAACTGAAAATGATACCGATGGTGGGTTTGCTAAACAAGAGTTCGTGAAACTTTTAGAAGCCTCCAGGATCCATCGTCCAAGATTATTGATCACTGGTCTACCTGGTAACGGTCAACAATACTTGGGTTCTGCTGTATTAAACCATCTGGAAGGTATCAACGTTCAATCGTTGGATCTTGGATCCTTGTTCAGTGATTCTACCAGAACACCTGAAAATGCCATCATTCAGAGCTTTATCGAAGCTAGAAGACACAAACCTTCTATCATCTACATTCCTAACATTGACATTTGGTTTGCAACCATCCCTGAAAGTGCGAAATCCACATTGGCTGGTCTATTGAGAACTGTGTCTTCAAATGAAAGAATCTTGTTATTAGGTCTTGCTGAAACTGAAGATGAAGATCTAGATCCTGGTTTGAAACATCTGTTTGGTATTTCTGATTCTAACTATGTCAATTTGGAACTACCAACCAAGAAAGAAAGAAATGCCTTCTTCAAGCCATTATGGGAAGCTTTGAAACTACCACCATCAGAATACTTGGATACCAGAAAGAAGAGAAAATTGGAGAAGTTAGAAGTTGTCAAGGTCTCTAAAGAAGAGAAGGCTGAGGACTTGAAATCATTGGAGAAATCAGATATGAGATTGAAGAACACTTTGAAGATCAAACTATCTGGTCTAATGGATCTATTCAAGACTCGTTATAGAAAATTCAAGAAGCCAATCATTGAGCATGTGTTTTTAATCCACTTGTTCGAACCAATTCCAAATGGTGTTGCTCCAGCTTATACCAAAGAAGGTGATATGATCTTGGAAGTTGCTAGTGGTCGTCGTTATTTCAACATGGACCTAGACACCATTGAAGAAAGACTATGGAATGGGTTTTACTCTGAGCCTAAGCAATTCTTGAAAGATATTGAAATGATCTATTCCGATGCTGGGACTTCTCAAGATAGGGAAAGACTAATCAAGGCTTCTGAAATGTTGGCTAATGCTCAAGTTGGTATTGAAGAGATTGCTACTCCAGATTTGATTGAACAATGCAAGGGTCTACGTCAAAGAGAACTCTTGAGATTGAAGAAGTATGAAGAAGAAAGAGCAAAGTTACAAGAAATTCAAGAATCCGCTGAACCTGCTGTTCCACAAGTCATCTTAGATCCTGAAACCACGGATGCTGGTATTATCAATGGTGAAGCCACTGTCCCAAGTATCCCTGTTGTCACTGAAGAAGATGGTGAATTACCAAATGCTAGTCTCCTTGAACTTCAAACTGAAACTAATCCATTCTTGGATCCAGAAGTTAATAATGGTGATAAGAGTGTTGTTGTTGATCCAGTGACTGCTGGTATTCCATTACCTTCTGCCCCTGCCGTTGAACCAGTGACTGAAGAAACTCCACGTGCTCCAATTGTGGAGTCCACTCCAGAACGAATTGTTCCAGAGAAACCAGAAGAAGTCGAAGAAGAGGAAGAGGAAGAACCTGAGGTTCCAAACCCACCATTTGAGTTGGATGAATCTAAAGTTGAACAAGTTGGCAAATCATTGGTCAGTGAAACCTCTGGTCTAACCGTTGAGTACCTAGAGCAAGTCAACGCCAAATTGATGGACGTCCTATGGGAAGGACATCACGAATGGAACAGAAATCCGACTTTGGAGAAGATCAGCTCTGAAATCTCCAAGATCAAACAAGAATTTAATAATTGAACTGGAGAAGAAGAAAAAATGACTCGACGTTACGAACTATCATGACATGGGATAATGATTATAAAAAGATGTACAATATTAGATTATAAACAAGATGTAGTCTATGTGCGATTATTTGATGTCATTCAATTTTTCCATTATCTTTGCAGCTTGTAGGACACTGTGGTCGTTACCCACTTGGCCTATTAGTTGTAGGCCGATAGGGATGGTGGAATCTTTGCTGTACCACGGAAGGGAGATTGCTGGTAAGTTGGCCAATGAAGCAGGAACGGTGAAGGTATCATTTGTGTAGACGTCCGTGGAAGACTGTGTTTTATATTCTTTCAAAGTTGGAGCCTTGGTAATTGAAGTTGGTGTCAGTAACAGATCGACACCTTCTGGATTGCCCTGGCTTGCCGTGATTGCATTCTCAGCTCTCAAAACCTGGTTAAATTCATCCTTCAGTTGACTTCTCAATGATTGGGCTTTCAAGAAGTGATTCTTGAAAGAATCAGCATTCAAGTTGAAATTACCCAAGATGATTCTATTCTGGACTTCTCTACCGAAACCGAGTCTTCTTGTCTTTGCATAGTTGTTCTTATCAGAGTCGGATCTGAACCCGTACCGTATACCATCGTACCTAGCCAAGTTTGATGCAGCTTCAGCTGGAGCCAATGTGTAATAGATCGGTAGGGCGTACTTGATAGTTGGGATAGAAACAGGAACGATTTCATGATCTTTAGATAGTTTTGTTAGAGCTTCCTTCCAAGCTTGTGCCACTGGTGTTGATAAGCTGTCCAAGATGAATTCTTTAGCGATACCGATTCTCAATTTCGATGGGACCTCGTTGTTAAACTTGGATCTGATCTCATCTGACAAAGAAGTTGGGTCCTTAGGGTCATATTTATCCAATTTCTCGTACACTGACTCGATAACGTCTATATCCTTGGATAGGACGCCAACAGTGTCCAAACTCTGTGCGTAGGCAATGATACCCCAACGTGATAGACGGCCATAAGTTGGCTTAAACCCGTAGATACCAGAATATGAAGCCGGCAGTCTGACAGAACCACCGGTGTCAGTGCCCAGAGCGAAATCCACGGCACCAGAGGCGACAGCAGCAGCTGAACCACCAGAAGAACCACCGACGACTCTTTCCTCCTCTGGATACAATGGGTTCAACGTTGGTCCAAAATGGGAGTTTGTATTACCAGAGCCCATCCCAAACTCGTCCATGTTGGTCTTCCCGACTATGAGAGCATCGTTTTTGATCAGGGACACCACAGTGGCCTCAAATGGTGATCTGTAGTCCTCCAGCATCTGTGACGAGCAGGTGGTGGCCTCTTCCAGAGTCGCTATGTTGTCTTTGATGGCAGCCTTCAATGGGGCATTAATGGCCGCCTGGAGCTGGGACTCGGACCGCAGCGATGTGAACATGTTGTATTTGGCATTGAGACTGGTCAGAGACTCCAGGAGAGCTCTCGCAGTGGCCATTTTGGCTGTGGAATATGGGAATTATTTGCCTAAAAGTGAAAGCTGAGGTTGACTTTATGTGCCAAAATTTGGAGTTGGAAAAAAACTTGGAAAACCGAACAGCCCAATAAACCCACCGAAACATCAACAAACTGATAAACCCGTGTTTCAGACGCCGCCAAACCGCGTAAAATGTCCAAATTTGCTGACTTTGAGGGAATTGTGAGTGTTCATTTTGCTGCTGTGAAAGTTGGGGACTAACAGAACGACAGGACCTGGAATCGAAAGAGGTGTATGAGACTTCTGATGTGGAGGATGAGTTAGAAGTGAGTATGGATCGGGTTCGATCTGGGGATTATGAGACTAACTGTTGGTATAGCTGGAGGAGAATGAGTCCAAGAGACGTGACTCTATCACTGAGGAGCATTTTGACATCAACAACAGCCGAAAGAGGTTCGAGAAACAGTTCATAGACTCACATGTCACAGATTTCTCTGATAGGATAGATAGACTGGAGAGCTATGAGACGTACAGCGTCAAGGAAACCACAAAGAACAAGCTAGAGAGGATAAGGAATGAGATTGCTGAACTGGATGCAGAGCTGGACTTGGAAGATCAAGAATCTGAGGAATTGCAAAAGTTGAAAGAACTGTTCAACAAGCTGAACAAGAAGTCCAAGGACCGGAAACTGGTATCTTTACGGGTTGAACCAGAGACTATAGAGAAATCAACAACCACAGAGAAAACACACACGTCAGATCCGCAACAGTTTCTACAACTGGAAGAGAAAATCTCCGAATTGGAGAAGGTCATCGGTTATAACTTCACCCCGGAATCTTCTGTTCAATCCATCGTCAACGATCTATTCAGAAAGTTCAAACTATTATCCAATGATAAAGAGGAATTACAAAGAATAGACACCTTAGTGCAAACGGTGAACTCCAAACTTGAGAAATCCATCGCTGTGAGAAGAAACGTCGCCATAGATAAAGCCATTGAAGAAGATGTCAAGATCCACGATATCTATACGAAATACCAAATGGTGGCAGAACTAGTGGAGGAACTCCCATACATTGTGACACGCTTAGAATCCCTGAATGAACTCCATCGAGATGTGAACACATCTGTGCAAATCGTGGAATCACTAGACGACCAAATCAGTTCTTTGAAGCAGGACTTCCAAAAATGGGATGAATCGTTAACTACTCTGGAGACAAAACTCAATACATTGAACCTAAAATTTGAAAACTGCAAATAACACCTAAATAAAACCCAAAATACACATATATATAATCTCACTTCACCAGAAGGATATGTCTTTTCTGTGAACTTCCATCTCTATCATCATTCTAACGGCAGAAACCCAAATAGCACCGATATAGTTATAGTCCACAATCTCCTGTTCGTCGAACTGCACGACTCTGCCCTGGTGGAGTTGGTTACCCAGTAGCACTCTGGCTTTGGCACAGTACTGGAAGGCTTCACAGGTGGCCATGTTCAGCCACGATCTGGTCTTCTTGATGTCTTCCACTTCAGATTTCTGCAAATAGTAATCATCCAGGTTTGGTGGGATCACGACGTTGGCCATATGGACAGGACTTCTATACTTTGTCATCAGTTCCATAGTGGAGAAGGCACCACCAAAGTATTGCTTGTCTCTTAAAGGTGAGGCAGCCTTCTTACAAGTTCTGATCCCAGAATTGACCCAGAGTAACTTATCACGGTATAAGTGGACCGGCTGCACAGCACAGGCCTGGTATGTATCTAGATCGATGGTCCCGTTGACAGCTTCACCAAATGTCCCAGCAGCGTATTCGTTGACGCTGAAGTCGTCATCACCGTTGACCATCATGGAGATCCAGAAGAACTCTTTGTCACCCCAGACTCTCTTGAATGCCATGTCCCACAATTGGAACTGAGCAGAGTGTAAGATGGAGCCGAAATGTTTCTTTCTGTTGAGCAGCACAACACCTGATTCCATGTAATGGGTGAAACCTCTCATGTAACGATTCGTGTCATGTTTCGTCTTGTGGGCATTAATGTCGAAGAACTGCTGCTCAGCCTCCGTTGGCGTCATTTCACGCCAGAAGTAACGGTCATAATCAGAGCTCTTATCGAACAGTTCACGGTCTCTGAAGAAGAAGGCACCTGTAGATTTGTACTCTTCCAGCTCGAAAAAGTCCTGTGGTGGGATGAAGGGCACAACATCGGCATCCATCAGCATGATCTCCTCATATGATGAGAACAAAGTGGCCAGCACTTTGTTGCTGAAGTTCTTGAACTTTCTTTCAAAAGATGGTGAGATGTGTTGTTTGATGTTCTTGAACTCGATGTTCAAAGGTGGGAAGGCACGTTCCTTGGTGATTTGAGTTCTGTGGAAGTTCTCATGTTGGAAAATTGGTTTGAATGCTTCAAAGTCCTTGGATAGTTTCACTCTGGCAACGTCTTGCAACTTTGATTGCTTTTCCTCACTCAAATCGCCTCTATGGATGATCTCAATGGGTAGTGTATTTTCCATGGCCCTCAGGGAAACAAACAACGAGACCAAGTTTTCAAAATGGCCGTTGTAAGCAGTGATGACAATAGCAGGGGTATTCTTGGACTCGTGGGCCAGTTTCTTTGTCAGACATGAACCATCTTGGGATTTCTGTAACCAGGGGAATAGAGCTTCTTCACTCTGAGCACACATTTGTTCCTCGTTGAAAGCTTCATGATGCTTGATGAAACATTGGTTGAAAATCCTCGTGGAAATGGTCTGTTGTTTGATGGCGTTCGTCACGTTAGAACCGATCTCAGTATGCTGTGTGTATTCTCTCTTCCAACCCTCGATGAGTTCATCCGTGATGGGCGAGTTGTGCAGCTTTGATGACTTTTCATGCTGTTGTTTCTTGAACGTCACAAACGAGTCCTCAGTGATCGGGTCGTAGACATAGTTGGAGTACTGTGTCGTCTGGTTCAAGTCGATGAGTTTCTGGAAGAAGTCACGACAGTTGACGACAATCTCATCCGGTTTGATACCCTTCTGTTCCTCGAGCTTCTCTATCGTCTCTTCTTCTATCTGGACAGGCTCCTTCAGCAACACCTCGAACTTGTGCAGGTACAGGGATAGCGAGAGCACGGTGAGCAGGGCACTCAGCAGGACCAGGAACCTCAGCTTGAAGCGCAACATGGGTGCTCTGTGTGTCTGTTGTGTGTTGTGTGTTTTTGGGTTGTGTCTTGCGGGCCAAGAGATGTAGAAGTAAGGTACCGAATGGGGATCTCTGGATATATATAATCACAGGGCCATCTGAAGCGGGAAATTCCTACTGCCACTTCTGGGCCGGGGCATGAAGGCACAGATGCATCGAACATCAAACAGACGCATCCATCTCGCTTGGGTGCCACCGGTCATAAAGCACCGGTGACTCTATAGAAGAGCTAGCCCTGTGGGAACACCGCCCCTGTGTAGAGCATGCCCTTCCGGAGCCCCCTAGGGCGTTGTTTCCAACAATACCCCTTGTCTGGGCCCTGTACAAGGGGCAAATTTACTCGGTTTGACACTTTTTGGTTCCTGAGATTTACAACAAAACATATTCAGGTACGGAAATTTGTGCATGAAAAAGGCGTAGATCTTACTCAGTGACGACATATTTGCAGCGGTGTTTTCGGTTAGAGACGTCGCGATGGGGCCTTTCTTGAGGGTATGTCTCCAGTGGCCACCAAGTGGGAACTCTCCGGGTCTGACTCACAGGTGTATTGAGTTCTAGTGGCCTTTTTCTAGCTCTTCAAAGCTTTCCAAAATGGCTTTTGTTCCATTCTCTCACCAAGGCTGAAACAAATCGTTTCACTCCCACGAGCAAGCCAGGAAAAAAGGCCCATTACGCCACCGAGCACTCGTCACTCCTCCAGGATTGTTACCGGCATGAACGCGTGTTTAAAGGCCGAATTTGCACATGTTTCGGGCATTTGAACACGCCTCCAGTCGCTGTGGATCTGTGATGATATGATCGGTAGCTATGGTTACTCTACGGTTAAAAAACGCGGATTGTGAGTTTAAATTTTGGCAACCCAGAAACTGTAAAAATGTCTCTGACTCAGATGGTGTCCGGGTGTTTTCCGCGAACGTTACCCGGTTGGAATCAATTCCCGCGAACACGTTTTATTTTTTCTCAGCCTCCGATTCCCACCAGTAACCGAGAACAACACCAATTGAGGCCCTTCTTTGCAGAAGACCAAAAAATGTGTCAAAATCTGCCAGAAAAGAAGGTTCAGGGACGTTGCCATGATACAGAGACTCGATCTGAGGGTCCTCAGACCCGCTAGACTTCGCTGGGACCTTGTACTGGACCCACTGTAGTGTTGGGCCCCAACATGGCCAGTTTTACAGGAAACAGTCACAAAGGCCGGTCCAGGTGTTGAGGGGGCCGGCCGCCTGCGCTTTGGGCAAAAAGACCCGTAAAAAATAAAAAGAAAACTTTTTTTTCTGGGGAAGCTGCCTCGAGGAGTGGAAAAAAATGATTGGGACTGGGGAGACTGGGACTAGTCCGCGATTGGGCAGGGGCTGATCCAGAGGACTGAAAAGGTAGGACTAGTCTCTGTGTACTCTCTCATAGGTTTGTTTGTAGTAGCCTCATCTCTCTCTCCCCACAATTCTGCCCAAGCCCTCTCCTTCTCCGTTCCAGCTCACTTCTGATAAGGGGCCCTGCATCGGCGAACCACGCGCATATGACAAGGCATTAAAAATTTGTGACTCAAAAACAATCGTAATTTTTAGTACTTAAGCTCTATTGTCTCCTCTTTTCCAATTCTGCCACCAACCGTACCTCTCACAACCCAAAGCCATGTCCTCCATCACTGAGAAGCAACAGGCTGAACCACGCCAGAGCCAGGATTCCCTGCCTATCACCGCTGAGAAAGCGTCCGGTTCGAACTCTGCTCAAGAACAAAGCTCAGGTCATCATGAACGTGATTTCGTCCCTGAAGAAGAAAAGATCAGACAAGTCAGTGCTTTGGCTGAATCATACGGTATCAATGAACGTAAACTGATGTGGAAAGTTGATCTGTTCGTTGTCCCATCTTTGTCATTGCTATACTTTTTGTCCTTCTTGGATAGAGTCAACATTTCCAATGCTAAAGTTTACAACATGGAAAAGGATCTTGGTCTACAAGGCCATCAATTCAACACTGCCCTAACTGTGTTCTTTGTCCCATACGTCGTCTTTGAAATCTTCTCCAACTATTTCCTAAAGAGATTAAAACCACATGTTTGGTTAACCCTTTGTATTTTGCTATTTGGCGGTGTCTCCATCGGTATGGGGTTTGCTAAGAACTTTGGTGAATTAGTCGCTTGCAGATTCTTACTAGGTCTGTTCGAATGTGGTACCTTCCCTGGTATCTTTTACATCTTGGGTACTTACTACACCAAACATGAGTCCCAAAGACGTTATTCCTTCTTTTTCAGTTCAACCACTTTAGCTGGTGCCGCTGGTTCTGCCATTTCATTCAAAATCAACGATTTGAACGGTACACATGGTATTGCCTCTTGGTCCTGGATTTTCATCATTGAAGGCACCATCACCGTCGGGTTGGGTATCTTTGTTCTATTCTGGACCATTCCAGATTTCCCAGAGACTGCTAAATTCTTGACTGATAACGAACGTGAATTCATCAAGAGAAAATTGGAAATCCATTCAGTTGATTCAGCTTACGATGTCAAATTCTCCCTAAAGGAGAACTTCTCTATCTTGAAAGATCCTATTTTCATCTTCACTGCCCTTGCCTACTTCGGTTTGATCATTCCATCATACGGTTACGCCTACTTCAGTCCAACCATCATCAAACAAATGGGCTACACTGCCCAATCTGCCAACCAGCATTCAGTTTATCCATGGTTAGCTGCCTTTGCATACTCCAACATTGCCGCTTATTTCAGTGACAAGTCCAAACTGCGTGCTCCATTTGCCATTTCATCAGGTTTGATCGCCATCATTGGTCTTTCCTTGATCTTGGGTCTACCAACCAAACCAAACGGGAGATACGCCGGTTGTTTCTTGACCGCTGTTGGGTTGTACTCCTCCATGCCTTCCTTAGTCTGTTGGACCAACATGAACTTTGGTGGTCATTTGAGAAAATCAACAGGTTCTGCCTTCCAAGTTGGGTTTGGTAACATTGGTGGTATCATCTCCACTTTCATCTTTTTATCCCAGGACTCCCCTCGTTATGTCAAAGGTTTGAGTATCTCCATTGCATTTGTCGTTTTCTCCATTGCATTCATGATTGTGATGTACTTACGTTTTGCCCATTTGAACAAGAAAAAGAGCGACGTCGCTTACAAAGAGAAATTCTTTGCCCAAGACGATAGAGAAATCGTGCTAAAGGGTGATCTACATCCAAGTTTCAAATACTTGTACTAGACTCCTTAGACTGTACAGCTGCTGCTTTGCTTTCACAAAAAAATAATTTAATTGAACCCCTGCTAGACGAGATGCAGCACAATCACCGCTCCGTATTGGCCAAAACTGGGGCCTGAGTATGACTTTTATAATTAATATGATGACCACTGATTTTTAAAGGCGTTGTAAGTTGTGAGACTGTAGTGTGCATTTTTGAAAGGTACGTTTCATGGGAAAGTCTGTAGATCATGATGCAACCATATTATTCGAGATGCTCGATTGTCGAAAAAAATTCGCTACCTTCGTATACGTTTTTGAAATGTATTGTTTGCGACGTAAGACGAAGCTTAGCTCTGTTCAACTCTGGGACACTGCTGCAACGAGTGTGATTGCGACGGTGCTTAGCGAGTCGCCAGAGCAAAGCTGGCAATTGATTGTGGGTGGAGACCCTCAGACAGTGGCACTATTGTTCTTAGGACTGTTGGGCTCTCTACGCCTGGCCATTAGAATGGATCAGACTTTAGTATTGAGATCCTCAGTTTAAGGGGGATATTTCTACTCTGGAAGTTGGAACCAAGTTTTTAGTTTTACCTAACTTCTGGAGGATGCCAGGTTGTGCTGCACAGTCTTGGGCTTTTGGTCCCCTTGATCCCGACAATTAACAACCTGGATTGGGATAAATTGGCTAAGTTTAACGGTTGATTTAACTTTGACGCCAGATAGATTGGCTGCATTATTAATAATTTAAGAACCTAAAATATGGGTTTGGGGACCAGATCTCGGCAGCACTTTCTTCAGAATAAGCCTGAGCCCCATGGTCCTCAATCTGGAGTTTGCCCTCATCGCAGGCCCCATCTCGATGGCATTCTGAGACAACTAATAGACATAAATCACCGCTAGTTTCTCGCCTGTGTCCCCTCGCTCCACTGCCATTCCCAGAGATCAGTTGGATCACTGCAACCAGACGCTGGAGAAGATTGTGGTTAAATTACGAAGCCCGTTTTGTTTCATGTTCCTTGTTAAATTCACCTCTTCGCTTACGCAGATCTGGGATCTTCGCTTAAAATCAGCAACATGATGCACTTTTGTACATGAAAAAAAGTACCGTTTCGAGGAATTGCCGATCAATGTTGCATAACGTCTCGAGAATGCACCGGTTGGCCAATGGAAGGCCGGCAACATGCCCATCGCCCGTGTGGAATGCCTCGGGCTGCGTGGGAATGCCAACCTTCGACACGTTGGACTCAGGAATTGTGGTTGTTGAGCTGCTGGTGACGCCGATCTGGCTTTTAGCTTGAACTGAGATCTGTGGTCCTGTTACTAAAGGTTATAAATACTTCCCTATCCCCCGCCACGCCCAAGGTTCTTGATCTCGATCTCGATCTTCCCAAAGGCAAGCGAAGTGACGAACAATGAAGCTCTCAACCATGTTTGCGGGCTCTTTGGCCCTGGCTTCCTCTGTCGTCGCCTACACTTTGGAACTCTCCACCACTGCCACCATCAACGAAAACGCGGTGTCAACCTCAGAGACTTGGGGCTCTGCTGAGTCCACCAGCGCTGTCTACGACCCGCTGTCTGTCATTCCAGAGAACGCCACTGTCCACCACTACGATTGGAACATCACCGTGGATCTGCTGAATGTTGAAGGTATCTACAGAGAAGTCATGCTGGTGAATGGCCAATCTCCAGGTCCAAGAATCGAAGGTGACCAAGGTGACTGGGTCATCGTCAACGTCCACAACTACGCCAACGTTCCAATCACCATCCACTACCACGGTCTATTCCAAAAGAAGACACCATGGTCCGATGGTGCTCCAGGTTTAACCCAATATCCAATCTTGTCCGGTGATCATTACACTTACGCGTTCGAATTGGGTCAATATGGCTCTTACTGGTACCACAACCATTACCGTGGCTACATGAACGATGGTCTATTTGGTCCAATCTGGATCAGACCTTCAGATGATGTTGCAAGACCATACAAGGAAGTCACCAAGGATGAAGAAGAATTGGAATTGATCAAGAAGTTGGAATGTTCACCACAACAATTGATCTTGAGTGATTTCTTCAAGGACTCTTACGACAGACAGGTTGGTAAGATCAACTCCTACGGTATGGATCCTTCCTGTTTCAGAACCATCTTACACAATGGTAAAGGTCGTCATTTATGTCTACCTGATGAGGTCAACCGTTCCCAAGCTGGTAAGAAAATCGCCAAGTTGCAGCGTTTGATGCAAAACGAATCTGCAGAGATCTTCATCGATTCTTATGGTTGTTTGGAATTGGGTGCCTTGAATGGTTTCCAAAGCGTTGAATACGACAAAGATTTGTTAGAATTCCCAGGTCACAACTACGACTGTGTCAATGCTACCAATGATAGAGAAATCTTCTACACCAACGGTGAAAAATACGTCATGTTCAACTTGTTGAACGCTGGTGGTCAACTTGGTAAACAATTGAGTATCGATGATCATAACCTGACTGTTGTTGCTATTGATGGTCATTTCGTCAAACCATTCACTGGTCAACAAGTGTTTTTGCCAATTGGTCATCGTGCTACTGTGTTGGTCAAGACTGATGAATCTGAACATGATGACACTTCAAAACCATTTGCCATCAGAGCTGCCATCAATGATTTACCACAGATCCTAGAAGGTATTTCATACTTACAATACGGTACTGCCAATGACACTGATGCTTCTGAAATTCAAGAAATTACTGATCCAGAAAACGGTATCAAGTTCCAAAACTTGGCTGGTGAATTCATCAACGATACTACCACTGAAAACTACGACTTGACCGTTATTGACTTGGACACCATTGCTCCTTACGATAACAGTTCCGAAGTCCCAACTGGTCCAGCTGACGTCACAATCAACTTCTACTTGAACCGTTTAGGTATGACCACCTTCTCCGTTTCAGACAACGTCCCAATGGGTGGTGGTATGGAATTGGACAAACCATTGTTGTTCGATCTAGCTGATAGCGCTAACTTGACTGAGAAATTCGGTGGTGCTATCGTTGACAAAGGTATCAAGAAAGGTGACATTGTTGACATCATTGTTCAAAACACTCCATTAGCTGATCATCCTATCCATTTGCACGGTCATGATTTCTGGTTGATCTCATACACTCATGACATTGAAACTTTCAACTACACCAGTGTTGAAGCTGCCCTGGATGATGGTCAAGATGACAAATTCAACTTTGACGACCCACCATACGTCGACACCATTTCCGTTGCCACTGGTGGTTACAACATCATCAGATTCGTCGCTGACAATCCAGGTGTTTGGATGGTTCATTGTCACATTCAAACTCACATGCCTTCAATGGCCGCTGCTATCGTCGAGGCTAAAGAAGACGCCTTGTCTGTTCCAATCAACTTATTGTCCCAACAACATGCTAACTTCAATTCTATGTTGGATCAATATCCTTACCAAAAAGACATTCTTGTCTAGTTCTAGCTCTTTCCATGAAATGAGGAAAGACTCATCTGTTTTTTTATACGATTTTTTATTAATGTCATGATGCATACGTCGGGGTTTGTTTTATAATTTTGGTTTTTATATTTAATTGAGGCATTACTATTAGAGGAACTTTATCATTGTAATCATCGACTTCTCTATTGTCCTTGTGAGTATCGATCCTTGTGATTGTCTGCTCGTTTTTTCCGTTGTGATTCCATGTAACTACTCATGTTCGTTTTTTCTTCCCAGTACCATACCGCCATTTTTTTATACCGAAAGTTGAACGTCAAAAATCAGAGTAAATTAGCTTTTGTAGACGGTAAATTAGTAGGAGATTCAAACCCTATCATTCTACACTGTTCATCATGGCTGATTCTCAAGCTTATCACGTTACCTACGCTCAATATTTCGCCGCGGCATTTTGACTCAATTTGAAGCATTTGGCGTTTTGAAATGTTGAAAACAATAAATTATGTCCTCTTTTTGAAATGCTAAAATTTTGAGGTGTTTCAAATTGAGCTCGCTTTATACTAAAATACTCTATAACTAACAAGCTTCAAAACAAAGTAGATTTCAATTTTTGTGGATTAAAAGTGATCAATCTAGAAGTATTTCAGATTTCAAGTTGGTGATATCTCCAGACCACAAAACAAACAAAATCGTCATAACTCTCTCAAATCACCATGAATCATCTTGAAACAAATTATACAGGCTAAAGTAGAAGTAAATTACAACCTAAGATGCTTTATAGCCCCACCAGATCCCTAATTCAGCCCAAAAAACTGGAAAATCCTATTTTGGTAAGCAGGACCGGGGAAACACGCGTTTTTCTAAAATCAAAATAAGCGGTTTTAGCTCAGTTGGGAGAGCGTCAGACTGAAGATCTGAAGGTCCTGTGTTCGATCCACAGAAATCGCATTTTTTTGGTAAAATTTTTTGTATACCGGGCGAAAACGTTTGGTATACCTTTATTTTTTTGATTGTTTGGTGGGTGTGGTGGACAGCTGTGTATCCAAGGACTTGATTAAGGCTGGAAATGTGTGATTTAAAAGTTGGGTGATGAGTTATGATGGGTTTTCTGGATGGAGTCGGTGGTTTTAGTACTCGCCGAGAATGGGGATCGAGTCGACAAAATCGACTTTATGACTCGTCTGTATGTGTAGTACCATAAGTCGAATAATTACATTATATACGTCCAATGATCATTTTTTATTACCTCTAAACAGAATTTCAAACACTATTTATAAAACTATTGAAAAAAATTAAACAACGTGGGGAGATTGATTCTAAAACATGAATCTAAACAGATGAAACGATTTCATTAGCATGTTTCAAGACTTCAACCATCTTTAAGCATTCTTGTCTTCTTTGTTTGGTAATTTCGTTTTCTTTAACCAAATCAGATAAATCACTAGCAGCGTATAGTTTCTCTAGCAAAATCTTTTGGATTTCGTTTCTTGATCTGATGATCAATTTCAACATGATGGCCTTTGGTATCACATCAGCAACGGTTCTCTTGACAATGGAGAAGTATGATTGGATTAATAGTTTGATCACTTCAGTTTCTTGAGTTTCACGGTCAGTCATGGCACCAGTGGCTTTCAAGACTGGAGGTGGAGCTTCCATTGAAGCTAATCTCTTTTTGTTCTTTGAGGCAAAGAACCCACCAAAGAACCCACCTGACTTGTCATCTTCGTTAACAGATGGAGCTGGAGATGATGCATTTGGTAATGGTTTACCTGTCTTTGGATCAACTTGGACTTGTCTTGGATGTAATCTTTCTTGAACCATGGCAATGGCTTGGGAACCCTTTAGTAAATCTGGATGGGCAGTATTGATGTAAGTTTCTTCAGCTCTGATGATATCCAAGACAAAATCATTGGTTGGAATCAAAGCAGTTCTCAAAAATTCAATGAATGAATTGGATAGAGCTTCTTTCAAGCCTGGATATCTTGAATATTTTGCATTTTGTAAGATTTGAGTCAAGATTCTCACTAATTCATCAAAGATCAAGTTGATACAACGGGTGGAAGGATCTTCAAATCTAGCAATTTGTTGCTTAACCAAAACTTCAAAAGCTTGGGTACCAACGAACAACGATGGAGAAGGACCTGAACTGTTGTACATGATGGTTCTGATATCGGTGTCTTTGATTTGGTCAAATGGATCTAGGGCATTGATACCGTTCTTGAAGATCTCATGGAAAACGAATGAAATTCTAGCACCACCGCTTAATTCCAATGATGATAATTCTTTGGCTTCACCATCTAGTATACTGTTGTAGTCATTGCAGAAATCAGTAATTAGACTCAAGACAATCGAGTTTGGTGAGTCCATAGTTTCTGGGCCCAAGTTGATCAACTCGGTTTGGTATTTCTTTAAAGCAGTTTCAATTCTTAGTTTGATTTCAGGTAAAGTTTGCTTGATGTGATGTAATAAGATGGAGTTCAATTTCTTGGCCAAGTATGGGGTACCACAGTAGTGAGCTTTAGATCTATATGATGGGTGGTTTTCAAAGAATGAACGTTCATCTGTTAGGGCATTTCTGATGGTCTTTTTAGTTTCAATATCCTTTTGACCTCTATTTATGACAGGGACATAACCGTATCTTAATGGGATAACACGACCAGCTAAGATATCAATGACGTCGGTACCTTGGTCCATCAAATCAACTTTGGTCAAAACACCGATGGTTCTTGAACCTTCTGGATCAACTTCTCTTGCTAATTTCAAACCATCACTGTTGGCTAAATCTGTGTTGGCAGCATTGACAGATAGGATGATGGCGTTTGGTTTGGAGATGAACTTCAAGATCATGTCTTTGATTTGCTTTTCGATATCCTTTGGCTGATCACCAACTGGGACTTTTGTTAAACCTGGTAAATCGACCAAGGTTAAAGTCAAGACATGTGGGGAGTAAATTCTCAAGTTGATAGGAGCTGGGGAGATACCTTGGTTCTTACCGGTCTTAGCATCGGTTTCATTGACGATTTCTTGTCTGATCTCCTCGAAGTTGAAGAACTTCTTACCTGGCAAGTGCAAAAATTCACCCCATTCATCAGCATTGTCTTCAGATTGGCCCTTGATGCCGCTGTCGTTGTTTTCCAGGTTCAGCAAATCGGTGGAAGTTGGGTTGGCGGTCTTGTTTGCTCTTCTGTTGACCAATTGCAAGACTAGGGGTCTTCTTGTGACGATACCGGTCCCTCTTGGAAGGAAGTCTCTACCGACAATGTTCTCCAAGACGGAGGACTTACCAGAAGACTGCGAGCCCACGACGGTGATCTGAGGAAGATCGACCGGGGAGGAGGAGCCGCCGCCCAATGGGGCCAAGGCGTCCTGTAGCTTGTTGATGGTGGCAATCAAAGTCTCGTCCATTGCAGCGGTTTCGGTGGTGGCAATGCCTGTTTTGATGGCCTGAAATGTTGTTTATTTGTCCATTTCCAATTTGTGGTTTTCAGAAGGAGGCGAAATGTTCGCGAACTCGTTCTGTGAGGGCGCATTTCCGCCAGGGCTGCGAACCAAACAGCGACATTTCCGGTGTGGGAAATTTGGCGGGGACGGAGCGGGAGTTTGACGGGTGCTGATGGGAGAAGTACTACTGGAAACTCAGAATACCTAATAACCACCCTTTATCACCCCGAAAGCCCCGACACCACACACATTCTCCGGTCTTCTGCCCTAACAGCCCCTCGCTTACGTAATAATCTTATCAGTTTCGCGAAACGCACTTTTGTTCGATTGTTTTCCAGTTTTCACTGTTTTTTTCACTCTTATCGAAAGCGAGTAATCTTATCAGCCACCTCCCCTGCGACGCTGCGATCTGTCAGATTTGCATTCCTGTCAAAGGCTTGCACTCTGCACACTCCCACCACCTTCTCCCACAAGCTACCACCTTCTCCTGTCTACAGAGGCATACACACACTGCACCACAGCTCCCTCCACATCCACATACCCTTTCGGACGTGACCGATCTCAACAAGGATACCGACTCTCCCTTCCCAGCACAACTAACACAACATGGACGCTGCCAGCGAACTCAACGTCCTGGGAATCGCCCTGAACGGCCTCATCACCACCACCGCAGTGGCACAGTCCTATAATGTGCTCAAGCTCAGCCAGAACCCTTTCCTGGACTCCTCCAAACTACGATACTTCTACAAGGTGTTCTTCGTCTCCAATTTTCTCATGGTTTCCATGTTGCTACTACTCAACCTCCAGGCTTTCAACCCCGTGAACCTGGCATTCTCACTTATAATCCTCCTCACTACCGTCTTGCACTTTGTGAGATCACACAGCGTTACGGAGGACACCGTTGACGATGATTCAACACAGTTGTTACTGGCATCGGGTCCGATTTCCATGCACACAACCCCACCAAAATCTACAATTTCAAGTGGGAAGCTACTTGAGACCACTCAGATTCCTACTTATAATTCCAAACCTACTTCCAAGGATATTTCACCTTTATCAAGCGTGTCCAACTCCAGAATCACGAGCACTCCAATGAAGCAAAAGACTTCAAGCTTCAGTGCCCCTATCCTTGCAACTTTGATGAGTTCCGAAACTGTGCTGGCCATGGATACGAACTTGAAAACCAATACAACAGAGATATCCAAATCCACTGCTGCTTTACAACTAACAATCGCTACCGTTGCCATAATCTGCTTCTTAACTTCACAGCTAATTTATTCCATTTCAATATTCAAGACGAATCTATACACCCAACCAAAGAAGCAAATGTCCATCTTTGCAGTGAATACCCTGGTGGCTGTGCTAATGCTATGCGACTTCGAAGCCAAGTGGTTACTCCAGTTTGACATCATCCCGCAATGGATCAGACTTTTCGTGCCATTGGTCTTCTTGGTGCATTCCACTACTTGCTTCATTCTACAGTTTTTGATCCATAAATCCTCGCTCAAATCGGGAGTATCCGAGATCACTGTATACAACAGCAATTACTCACCACTTTTCACTGCTTGAAGACCACCCCGTGCCTTCTTATTTACTGCTATTTAGTCAATTCTAGCTCGCTTAATTCTTTATACGTGAACAGCCGTAGATAGTAGAAATTTTCGCGATATCGGAATAATCCTCCAGTCTCAAGGGTTTGCGTAACAAAAATTCCGATGATCATTTTTTTATATACGACGACAGAAAAAGCCAAAAAAGTTCCTTAAAAATTGGAAACGGTTGGAAATCAAAGTTGAGACAAAAAGCTGATTTCTGTTCCTGGAGAGTTAAAAGCGGCGCTGATCTCTTTGAAAATTGCCAATTAATCACTAGAACAGCACTGAGTCTCATAGTTGCTGCCAATTGCTGACTTCTCTGCCGTTTCTGCCTCCATTTTTTGTGCCTGAATTTGCCTTGCTTCGGGTATTCTTCATCAACCAATATACCCATCATTGATACATTATACACTGGAAATTTGCCGCAAAGCCACCGTTGAAACTCTCAATCATCTCATACGCAATACATTGAACCATGCCTTTGTCTAAACTGAAACAAAAAATTGTGGACCCTGTTCATAAGGCCACCCCATCCACCCCAGCCAGCTCCACCACGTCTGCCACATCCGCACCTGCCCCAGGACAAGCCACCGAGGACATTGACGAAGTGGACGACCAAGGTCAGAGCATATTGATGGGGATCATCTCCCAATTGAGACCGGGCTGCGACCTGTCCAGAATTACATTGCCTACTTTCATCTTGGAGAGAAAGTCCATGTTAGAGAGAATCACTAACCAGTTGCAACAACCCGACTTACTATTAGAAGCCCATGATGAGAAAGACGAACTGGAAAGATTCTTAAAAGTCATCAAGTTCTACCTGTCAGGCTGGCACATTGCCCCAAAGGCCGTCAAGAAACCATTGAACCCAGTCCTGGGTGAGTTTTTTACAAGTTATTGGGACTTACCAAATGGCCAGCAAGCCTATTACATCTCGGAACAAACCTCCCACCATCCTCCAAAATCAGCCTATTTCTACATGATTCCTGAATCACACATCAGAGTTGACGGTTCTGTTGTCCCACAATCAAAATTTCTGGGGAATTCTACAGCTGCGATCATGAATGGTGTTACAGTTTTACAATTCTTGGACATCAAAGATGAAGAGGGTAAGCCTGAGAAGTACACATTGACACAACCAAACATGTATGCTAGAGGTATATTGTTCGGTAAGATGAGAATCGAATTGGGTGATCACATGTTGATCAAGTGTCCAACTAACGGTTACTCCATCGATATTGAATTCAAGACCAAAGGTTTCATCTCTGGTACTTATGATGCCATCGAGGGTACCGTTATTGACAAGAATGGAAAAGAGCTATATTTGATCACAGGGAAGTGGAACGGTGTTGTTGAAATCAAAGATTTGAAGACTGGTAAGAAGTCAACTTTCTTAGACGTCACTGCTACGAACCCTTCCCCACCAAAAGTGAGACCATTAGAAGAACAAGGTGAATACGAATCAAGAAAACTATGGAAACACGTTACTGATGCCTTGAGTCAAAGAAATCATGAGGTTGCCACTAGTGAAAAGTTCAAAATCGAAGATGCCCAAAGAGAAATCAGACAAAAAAGAGTTGAAGACGGCGTTGAGTTCCATCCAAAGTTATTCCAAGAACAAAAAGATAAAGAATCATTGATCGATGGTCTAGAATACAAACTGTACAGACACATTCCAAACGACCTTGATCCAGAATCAAAGACTAGATTGATCTTGGAAACTGTGCCAATCTTACCTGGCCAAAACTTTACTCCTGAATTTGAGATTCCTGCATTCAAAAAGCTGCTCATATCCGAATAGACCACTTGAATCTATCTACTAATCGTTGCATCTGTTAGATTGCCGTTGTCCTCACTTTTGTCATGTTTTCCTCCTTTTGTTGTTACATTACGTTTTCAGTTCTTTCCTTTTTTATAATCACAAACAATTCTATCACGTCGTTTTTTTATAAATACATGTCAGGTATAGCTTTAAATAGGCCTATATTGTAGGCATGCTGTTTATTATTTGTCCACTATGCATCGTTAAGGGGACTGCGGGATATATTTGTCCTTCAAGAATATGTCAAACCAGTTGAGCAGTCTTTTCCAATTATAGTAATTGGACAACAGTTCAGCGAGCTCCATGTCACTGGATAAGTCAGCGTTAGTTAAGAAATAGCCATTCTTAATGATCACAGTGATATTCTCAGGCTGGAGCTTCAAACCTTCGAACAACGAAGTATGAATCTCAATCTGTTTAAACATCCCCTTCACCAGGTTGCTCTCGCCCAAGATCTTGACACAATAGAATGATATCTTTTGAAAAGCATGAAACGGAGCATCTGTTGGAATCTTCTTGTCCCATAACCATTTGGACAAATCCATCAGCTTTTGGGTAGCGCTAGGGAACAGCAACAGTAATCTTTGACTATTGTACTCTACCGTAGATTTCTTTGCATACCTGTTGTATTCATAAGCAGCCTGTTTCAACCCATTCGTACTCAGGCATAATGATTCTGTGAAACAAGTCCAAGCGGCATCGTCTCTTTGATGTGAATAGCAAAACTTCTGGATTTGATCAGTGTATTCCCCAACGATTCTGAATTCCCCATTCACTTTGAGTATGTTCAATAAAAATGTGATAAAATTCCAGGAGTAGTAATTAGACGGATGGAGCTCAGCAGCCTTGATTGCAGTGTTGAAGAAGAAAACAGTGTCTATGTTGGGTGTGACATTGTCGTGTGTGTATATGAACAGCTTCTTGAATAGGTGCCATAATGATGAGGACTTGTTAAGCTTGTTGTTGTTTGACGTGAGAAGGGATTGAATGAAGAAGAGCTCTTTATAAATGAATCTCTTTGTATCCAGAAGCAGATCCGTGTAGACAGGTAAATGGCAGTTCAAGATCTTGAACACAATTTCTTCATGGATGTTGATCACAGTATGATGTTCATGAGTTACCAGCATCATCCCCACAGTCATGTAGAACAGCTTGATCAGTGACTTCTCATCGGGTATCACCTGACCACCACTTAGATACTCTTCAAGAATGGGATGGGTCTCCTTTGCGATTGTCTTGATGGTCTTCTTGAAGACCATGATCTCCAATGTGCCATTTTCTCTTGAGAACAGGTAATCAGTGTCATATTTGTCGTATTCAGTTGGCTTCAAAGCAATCGTCACCCTTCTGTGTCTAAAGTCACTGTTTACCACACTGTCAAAGAACTTTCTGGTCGATATCAGCCCCTCCATTATGCCTTCTTTAGGGCTTTAACAATAGGCAATGAAGCTTGGTTTGTCTTGAAACCTGGTTTAGCTTCGATGATCATTTCATAAAGCAGCCGAATTGGGTCAAGCTCAATAGTTAAGGGTCTTACCCGGCGGAACTCCATTCGATTCTGTGCGGGGGAAGTTTTTAATTTGCTAGGCGAGTACTGGCGCCTTTAAGGAACGGCCACTAGTAGGGTGATCTATTGGCAGTAGGAAAGATAACTCTGAGGTCAGAGAGAGAAGAACTCCTGATTTCAAACCCTCAAGGGCTGTAAGTTCTGAATTTTACCGTTTTATAAATGAGCGGCGGCGTTGGAGACTTCGCAAAAAGAGATGGAACCAGGAAAGGTATTAAATTATACATTTTCTTGCATTTAGTTAGCTATAAATGATCTAATTACCCACCTTGAAGTTCAATATCTTCTGGACTCAACATTAAGACGGACAAAGCTAGTACGATAACAGCAGAAGTCACTGCCCAAACAGCCGTTGGACTCGTGACTGTGAACCTAGGACTTGAAGATTCCATTTTACCAATGTCGGAGCTTGTCAATGCCTTTGAAGACTTGTGATGTCTTGTTCTTGTTGAATTGGAAGTACCGTTATTTGAGCTAGGTGTGGTGGTGGGTATCATAACTTGAGCAGATTTAGCAAGTCTGGAAATGCTAGAAGAGGTTTCAGCTGAATACTGGGTGGTTTCATCTTCAAAGTCGATATCCCTTTCCAATTCGTTACCATTTTCATCAACCTCAATAACTTCTTCATAGATCTCTTCGAAGTAATCAGCGTCATCGGTAGCCCCGATGTCAGTCTCAACATCACGAGCGATCAAATTCAAGATGCTACCAAGAACATTTGCAGCGGCAACAGTAGGTGTAGCACGGCCACCAGGGACAGTAACAGTTGACGGAACAGTGGTAGTTTCTGTTGTAGTAGTTGTTTCCTCGACAGTTGTTGGATACCATTTTGTCTTGGTTGTTGTTACCAATTCATCATAGTCAGTCACAGTATACTCAGGATACCACTTCGTCATGACAGATCTCTCGGTTTCAGTGTCCGTTTCAGTGACAGTAACTTCACCAGTCTTCTTGAATTTGGTAACAGTGTACTTGAAGTCAGTTGTCGTTAGAGTACCAGAATATGTTGTGATTGTTGTTGGCTTCTCACCATCATACCAAGTCTCTGTCTCAGTAATTGTGTCATAATCAGTAACAATTTTGGTGACTGTTTGATCAGACTCTTCGTATTCAGTCAACGTGATAACAGGAACGGTTTTGCTCTTAACTTTCGTCTCAGTGACAGTGAATTCTTCTGTTTCAGTGGTAACAGTAGTTTCTTTATGCCTGATCAAAGTGGTTTTGGCAATAGTGTCATGCAATGTTTTCTTGTAAACAGTCTCCGTGGTAGTTAGCGTATCCTCGTACTCAGTTTCTATCTCAGTTGTTGGTCTATGTCTTGTCTTGATACTGGTGACGGTAGTAGGAACTTCTGTGGTTACAGTGACAATGGATAGCTGAACATCTTTGGTTGGAGTTGTGGTAGTTGAAGACCGGCTGATACTAGCTGTCTCGAAAGAAGGCTCTGGAGTTGGAATAGAGCTCACAATAGTTGATGACGGCGTTGTTAAGGATACAATCTTGGAGGTTGGTGTCGCCAAGGTTGGCGTTGTCAAGGTGGATGATGAAGAACAAGGAGGAACCGACAAATGAGAACTTGAAACCTTCTTAGAGGGTGAAGATGGAGATGGAATCACAGAGCTTGTGTTCGAGATAACAGTGCATGTGGCAAACTTCGTAGAGGACGATGGTAAATCATCTGATGTTGTGAGTTTGAGTTTGGTGTTATCATCATATGTAGATGAGGTAGTCAATGGAGAGCCGAATTGAAGTAAACCCAGCTTGTTCTTTGGCTTGGTGATGGTTCTTGTGACAGTTTTGAAAAATCTGGATTTTGAAGAAGCTGTAGAGCTGTTACCTTGTGTCAACGAAGTAAACTCATTGACCAGCTCAGCTTTGTCTAAAAAAGAGCTATCAACAGGCTGACCCCTCTTGTATAAGATTTTCCGCTTGTAAACATCCAATCTTTTAGATAGCTTAGGGACCTGACGACTTTGCTGTTCTTGAGTTTTGGCTTCTAGGACTGGCAGTTGATAGTATTCAGGGCCCCTACCTTGTTGTTTACCATTCTTTAGCTTCGAGTATAGCACAGCTGGCGTTTTCTTACCTCTATTACCAGATTTACCACTAGTAGTGGATGTAGGGACCTTCTTTCTTTGTGAACGATGAGCACCTGTTAACTTCTTCTTTCTCTTGATGTCTGTTTTTCTACCCGAAGTGTTGCCTTTGACGGAGTCAGGGTCTGTCGTGGCGGACTTTGATTTTCTGTCAGCTGGTGTGAAGGTGGAGGGAAGCCTCTTTTTAGGGTTTATCTTCTTCTTTGTAAAAGCTTGAGACTTCAACAATCTATCACGAGCAGCCTTCTGGACTTTCTTCCTTGACTTCTCTTCGTTCTTTTCATCTCTCTTTAGAAGTAGCGGCTCGTCATCAGAACTAGAGTCATTTTCTTCGTCGCTATCCTCCTTCCAATCTCCATCAGTTTCAATGTCATCCTCTTCTTCATCTTCTAAAAGCTCTCTGTTTTCATCATCATCAGACCAATAATCAGCCTCTTGGAACTCTTCATCGTCAAGCTCGTAAGCCTCAGCATCCCCAACTTCGAGGTCAACGTCTTCAGACTCGAAACTCTCTGAATCATCATCTTCATCATCTTCAACATCATCAAAGTCATCCAATCCATTGTCTCTCTCAAACGAGTGGGCGCCAACAACTTCAGAAATAGAGGAAACAACTTGATCATCACAACATAAATCATCTAGATCAGAATCAAGCTTCTTGAATTCAATTTCAGCCAATGCATCCTCATAGGATCTTTTGTGAATCCTGTTGGCTCTCAATGTTGAGGACTTCATACTGTTAAGTATACCAGCATTGACATTGATAGGCTTACTCTCCACGACTTGTGGGTTTGAGTCACTAGAATCTAAATTGTTCACCTCATAACCAGCGAACAAGTCGAATTTCACGGCGTGTGATTCATGATCTGGATCATGGTGAGTCTTGGTTTTGAATCTTTCTTTTCCAGGAGCAGGTGCTGGGTCAACTTCTGAAGATTCTCTGGCATATAACTTCTTGATTGGTTTGGTTTTGCAGATTTCTTTGACATATCTCTTGTACCTCAATTTCTCTTTCAAGTCATTACAGTTTGGATCATAACAGACTTTACTGAAGTACTTACCAAAGCAACAGGCACAGCGACATTCATCATAAGCATTGTCATTGACACAGTAGGGACAGAAATGTTCCGGATCCTCCTTTAAGTTCAAAATACCTTCTTTGATGCATTGCTTGACTTCCTTGTGATCACAATTGGTGTCATCAAATGGTGGTTTGAATTCTTTGATCTCACAGAAGGACTTACCGTATCTTTTCTTAACATCATCGTCATTATCGCCCAAATCAATCTGAGCTTCAATGTCAAGGCTCAACTCCAATTCATCTCTCTTCTTGAAATCATTGTTCTCGGTGTAGTCCTTTGCCAAATCTGAACGGGTTGGAGCCGGTCTGATGGCAAACTCTCTTTCACCACAGTCTCTTTCACCATCTTCAGTTTCATCTGGCTTCCCGGGAACAGTCGCGTTTGGTGGCTCAAATGAATCTTCAGCTTCTGGAAATGGTTTACCATTGGTGACATGAGGATCAGCGTACTTTTCACACACAAGATTGGCAATAGTCTTGAACTCCTTAATCGGCTTTTTGTTGGCACAGTGTGTAGCCGAGCATTGGGCCATTTTGATTTGTAGACAGCAAGCAGAGTTGCATGGGTTCTTCTCTTGTGTATAGGTTCTGCATTTGTTACCTTTGTAATGGTTCTTGCAATAGTAGAGACCACGGATATCACAACTATCAAGATCAAACTGCATGAAATCTCTCAAATCCTTGTTGTCGATATCACACTTGTCAATAATCAACGATGCTTGAACCGCATCTGGGTTCTCTGTAGTCTCAACATTTGATGTCTTCCACAAGTATTCGGCACGGATCTCGTTTAGCTCTTCCGCAAAACTCAAGCTTTGGGCAACATACTTCAAGTTCTGCAAGAATTTGAAATCATCTTCAATCGCTTCCTCCTTCTGAGACTGTAATTCAACATCTAAGGGCTTGAGGTCTCTAGCTGGCTGATCTTCACAAAATGCCTTGATGTCTTCTTTTCCCATTGAGATCATGTCATCTAAACCTCTACCGTAGCTCTCAATACACTGAGTCAAACCTTTAGTTATTGAACACTTGCAAGAGCAATGTTGGCTAGACGGACAAGCATTGGCCTTGATGGATTGGACAAGGACATTCATGTAACAACCTGAGATCTCAACAATCGCCTCATGATCTTCAATGGCGTTCAACTCATAGCTTAACAATCTTGCCTCTGACTCCAAACAATACTTGTCATTTGCCGGTGCTGGCGGCTCAAACTTCAAGACTTTAGCAGATTCTTGGAAAGCGCCTGTGAAAGTTTTAAATCTGGAGGTACCAATCAAAGATTTGACGGCTTCAAAGAACTCCTGCGGCTTGTCAATGTAAGACTCGAAAATATCCTGGACAAGTTCCAAGGTTAAGGTTTCTTTGCTTTCAAGTAAAGTTCTGACATCCTCACTGAAAACGCTCTTTAGCGCCTCTTTGTCGATACCTTTGGGACTGGTTTCGCTTTCTTCTCTCTTCACAATTGGATCTCTAACAGTTTCAAGGGATTTGAAGTCAAAGATTGAACCAACCATATTGAAAAGATCTTCCTTTTCAGGCTTCACCAAAGAACGGTATAGTGTATCATTATCAGAAGCAAACAATGGGATAACTTCACCTTCTTTAGCTGAGTAATTTGACTTGTATGGTTTGACATTGGTTCTGACGGGGGCGACTGCACAAACATCGCTGGAAAATTCGACTAATCTTTCCAATTCATTAGCATCTGAGCACAATTGCTTGAAGCAGTAGTTCTGTAGATATTGAATCCAGCAGCATGTACAAGCACAATCAGCATCTATTTGGTCATAGAACTCAGCGGCTTCAGTTTGAACCAACGAACAACCTTCGCACAAATAAGCATCGTTGAAACCTTCAAGGTAACACTGTTCAAAATCAGGGGACTGTGAGGGGTGTTAGAAACCGCTAGAGGACAAGTTGTTAGAAAAGACAAGGGTATGAGTTAGCGTACACATGATTGTAAGCTGATGGGAACGTTGATCTGGCCAAAGGTTGAACAAGAGGATACTTCACTGTCGACAAGTTCCTCAGCGGCTATCTCAAATGAAGCGTATAACGCTGGCACCAACGCGGTTATTAATCTCATGTGGATCTAGAACCTGATTGACCTCCTTTCTGGATGACCGCCTTGACAAAAGTGTTGCTTTGAGCGCCCTTTGTTTCAAAATGGGTATGTACAGAAGGAAAATCTAGAAAGTTCTTCTGATTTTCTTTATTGACACTTTTTATATGTCAGGGTTTCTTTGAACGGTTGCCCCGGTGATGACACAAAAAAAGCGCGACGTGTTTATGCCGGGAAATGAAAAATTTACCGTGTTGCATGTACTTTAGCGATCCAGAACCGATCGAACGGTTAAACATCAAAAGTCTGACTATCAAGATCCGGGAGAGTCGAGAGTCGAGACCATTAACAAAGAACGTTCGAGGCATAGAGATTCAGAGAAAGCAAAATGTAAAATGTCTAGAGTGTAGTTAGGACTTTCACAGGATGCCATTCCTTTCTGAGGTACTTCACCTGCAAGCGATTGGCTACGGCGGGCGTCAGTACAAAGATCAGTACCCATTCTCCACTAACACACTACTAGAAGCCGGTATGAAGCAAACTTGAAAGGAAATTGAAACTGTTGATGATTGGGGGCTCCTATAAGCATTGGTTGTATCATTGTGCGTTCACATGGTCATTAGTCCAATATGAAACAATAGGGGACGGTGGTCTAGATCAAGCGTCCAATCTTAGGCGATCGATCGAGATTCAAGATACGTGATGAATTCACAGTCGATACCATTCTCCACATCATTTTGTCTCACTAAAAGTAAACAACAGATCAGAGCAAGTTATGACCTGGATTCGCTAGCTGCGTAGGTGATGGTACTACCTAATGGTAAATGCTGTTTACAACAATCGGATTCGATGTTCAAAGCTCCCACAGCGATTCTAAAGAATCGCCCAAGTGAGTCCATGAGATGAAGTGCATATACGTATATGTGCACCCTGAATTCTCACTAACATGAGGGCTTGTACTCCACATTTGAGGCTTACCGTTTGGTGACAAAGCGGTCGAATAAAAAGAAAGTTTTGCGGTCCCAAAGATTTCACATCGGAGTACATGAGCGAGAGAAGATTAGAGCTCGAGCATGAAAACCTTAGATCAAGAGTTGAAGTTTGAACGTAGTACAACTGGCTTCGTATGCCTTTAGGCAGGATCGGTTAAGTACCCCAACAGTGACCACAACTGGTTGGGGTGAAAGCACCTTTGGCTTACGCCGGGAGCAAAGGACTGTGAAATGTTCAAGTTAAACGAGTTGTCATAGTTGAAGCGCCATATTATTACTTAAGGCAACGATGGAGTTATCGTAGAGGCAACTAGTAAAGTGCAACGTGGTCCCATTCTTTGCAAAGTTTCAAGGGTGTACATTCAAAGCGACTTCCGAGAGAACCTTGTTCAGTAACGTACAACGGTACAAGGCAATCATGAGACACCTCTAGACGGCGAATGTAGAGGGGACGGTTGTACCTTAGCAAATACGGACCACGGCGCAGAAAAAACTGTTGATGAATCTAGATTTCTTGTTAATTAACGGCATGCTGATAAGTCACATTATGCTACGTCCGGTTTCATCATAGTGACGATCGATTTGATGGCTTGTATAGTGAAGCGAGAGCCTGGCTCGTTAAGGGGGAGGTCTCAGACAGATCTCAGGTGCGAAGAGCCATGATGCCAGAGCTTGGAACGTTTCGGTGTCTCAGACACAGACCAAAAGAGACTCGAAGAAGAAATTTCAAGAGACTTTGGGCTTTTCGGGGGTGTTGTGGTTTTACCCTTTCGAGCTTAATTGGGGGCATCAAATCTGCAGAGCGGGATGAAAACTCTACGTAACTCATGCAGATGGATGCACAAGGATGCAAGAGAACCTGAAAATCTTTCGCGTTTCCGTGTGAAAATTTGGAAAAAAAGTTTCACGACGCAGAAAGCTGCATGGGGGCGCGTCTTGCAAAGGTACGCTTTATGCTGCGCTTAACAAATTCCAAGATCCAGGCCTTTTCCAACGCCCACCTGGTATAAATACAAAGATCCGCCCATTTCTTTGCTGTAAACAACACCGCTACCTCATCACAGCTCCATCGCAGAACAACACTGGTCCCGTTTCGTCACAGACAACAGCCACATACACTCCTTTATCCTCTGTCAGAGCACCCACACTCCTTTTTACGTCTACTTCCACTCTTTTCAGATTCAGACGCGTTTCATATTTAAGGCACTCATTCTTTAAACCAAAAGCCAACAAACACTTCCAATCCTTTGCAATGAAATACTCCTTCGCCTTACCTTTATTGGCCCTAGCCTCCTCTGCTCTAGCTGCCCCAGCTGTTGTCTACGAAACTCAAATTGAGTACGTCACCGGTGCCGCTACCACCACCACCGCTCCAGCCCCAACTTCCTCAGCTGAAGCCTCATCATCAGTTGTTCCAAGAGTTGACGACGTTGTCCAAATCGTTGTCTCTGAGGTTGTCATCGTCTCCGGTACTGTCACCACTACCTCATACGGTACTTACACTCAAACTCCATCAGCTCAACCATCAGCCGCCGTTGCCTCAACTTCAGCCTCTGCTGCCGCTGCCCCAGTTGAAAGTAAACCAACTACCACTTTGGAACAAACTCAAACCCCATCCTCCACTACCACCTTCGACTCCCCAACTGCCACTCCAACCACCACTTCTACTCAAGCTCCAACCACCACCCAAGCTGCCACCACCACTTCTGAAGAACCAACTTCAACTACCCAACAACAAACCACTACCACCTCATCTGACGACTCTTCCTCTACCGATGATGTCTCCGCTTCATTCTTGAAGGCTCACAACGACTACCGTGCCAAACATGGTGCTAGTGACTTGACTTGGTCTTCTACCTTAGCTAAGTACGCCCAAGACTACGCTGATGCTTACGACTGTTCCGGTAGCTTGGTCCACTCTGGTGGTCCATACGGTGAAAACTTGGGTGCCGGTTACACTGGTACTGGTGCCGTTGACGCTTGGTACAACGAAGTCTCTGACTACGATGCCTCCAACCCAGTTGCTTCTCACTTCACCCAAGTCGTCTGGAAAGCCACCACTGAATTAGGTTGTGCCATCAAGACCTGTGACAACATCTGGAGACAATACACCATCTGTTCCTACAAGACTGCTGGTAACGTTGCCGGTGAATACTCCAGCAACGTCCAAGCTTAAAAATCTTCATGAACTTTCTTGTTACCCTTTCGTTGTTACACTCTTTTTGTCTATACTTCTACTTCGCTTCCAGATGAAGAAATCAGATGGTCCTGTTCTGAGGATACCTGATCATTTTGTTTCACTCCCCTTTTTCTTATGTTCTTTTTCTATAGCACTGCTAAAAATTGTTAGTTGTTCAAACCAGCGTAGTTGACAACTCATCCTTGTTGTTTACTTTGTATTTAGTACCAAGACTATCTACGCGGTCCAAAACGTGGGCCCGAACTTACCTTGGCTGAAAATTACAAGGATCACACTTTTATGAGTTTGGGAAAAGTGGCCAGAGCCCAATCCAAAGTGTGCTGGGAGCTGGAGAGTTTATTACTTGCATACTGTACATATGTTCGATGTCAACCTTATTTGGTGTATGCGTGTCATTTATCGAATCTGCTGAAATTAATATTTTTCGGGATAAGGTTCGCGCCCTGCATACAGTTTAGTCCTCTAGATTTAAGACCGATAGATACCAGGCTCCAGATCTGGTGAACGGGGTTGCAGAGGACACCTGTTCCCTTCATGGAGTCCTGCTACTTCACTGTATACATGTACTTGTGGGGGCTGCTTACTGCTGAGCCTTGACAGTCTAGAGCATTTGCCAATTTCACATAGATTAAGCTGCGGGCAGGCGAGGGTTAGGTAGTATACCCCGACTAATCATATAAAGGCGGCCGTTTGAACTGACATCCAAGAGTACAGCCCCACATAAAGCATGAAGCTCAAAGTCAGTGATATTGGGATGGAGAAGAAAGCGTCTTTCGATCTTTCCCGAAGTGCCGCTACGACAGCTTCCCAATATTTCGACCTGCTCAAGACCTGCCCCAGATCTGACATGACTGACTACAAACACCACTGGACGAAGAATATTACTGCAGATTTCAGACACATCGGAGGAGGCCATCAGAGTAGTCTATAATGCCCATTTTCATCAATCTGTGAATGTGTTAACGGTTATTACTGCGTATTGATCAGCTTTCACATAAACTGCAGTACTGCTACCATATATGGCTTTAGGCGCTAATTTCTCTCAATGTACGTACTCTCCTGATACCGGCTTTAGCTCCAACTACTAGTTGGGGATATCAGAAGTGTCAGGAGTGTGGTGTCCTGGAGCGAGTTCCAGGAGGGGATCGTTAACTGCTTGTCTTCAACGGTGGTTTTGAATTGTTATCAGTACTGCTCAACTTGAAACACCGAAGAACAAACACACACTAACACACAATCTAGCGCACAGGTGCTTGAGATCGGGACATGGGACAGTTCACTGGCGTTAGCTACTGCACAAGCGTGCTTGATCACATACTTATCCGGTTTCAAAAGCCGCTGCCATTGTGTCAAATCTGTGTCAGAGTATTCGAAACAGACATAAAACAACGATGAACCACGAAACAACCATGAAGCAGAAGACACCAAGAAACAGGAGAGAAGTACTTAAATGACGAGAGGATCTTCATTCATTCATGAATATCAAACAGAGTTTACATTCACCACAAGAAACTACTTAGTGTTACAAATTGATGCTTCTGATTACCACCATCCTTTCTGGGTTAGTCTCATACACCGAAGCCCTGAAAACTGTCTATGCAACCAACTATCACACCGTTGTCAACATAGAGACCGAATTCCAGACCGAAATAGTCACCAAGTGGACCACTGTTCTTCATTCAGAAGAGCCAACCACCACAGTGACTTCCACCTTGACCACATACACTACACTACAGTCTGACTTTACATCTGAAGCTCTGATTTTCCACAATGCCAAACGACAATTGCACCAGGATACGCCAGATGTTCTATGGTCAGATGAAATCGCAGCTAGTGCCCAAAGCTATGCTGATTCCTACAATTGCAATGGTACTTTGATCCATTCCACAAATTCTTATGGCGAGAACTTAGCCCTGGGATACAACACTACAGCTGCCATAACTGCCTGGTATGATGAAATCAAAGATTATGACTACAACAACCCTGTGTTTGGGGAAGATACTGGCCATTTCACCCAACTGGTATGGAAGAACACCGCAAAAGTCGGCTGTGGGTACAAATGGTGCGATTCATACTATGGCCAGTATACAGTTTGTCAGTATGAGTCGGCAGGAAACGTGATAGGCCAGTTCGCAGACAATGTGATGCCACTGAATTAGCAGGAGAGTGCTAGTTAGTAGTTAACTCTATAACTCCACGGACCACCTGGCACCCGTGTGACTTCTCTGCTAGCATAGAATACTAATATAACGCTTAATTCGGGGCTTTGTAGGCTGGTTTCATAGTAAAACGCCCTGACGAACTCGCGTATTTTTTGGCAGCGCGGTGATAAAAATAAACTGCTCCTATGCTAATGAGGGCATTACAACATTGAATTTCCCTGATCAACACCTTCAAAGTCTTCAAACCCCTCACAATCCACTCTTTTACCACAAAGACATCTAGAACCACAACTGGAAACACTCTTTACCTCATAGACAGATTAGAACCCATTGTTTGCTACTTTATCAATCTTTGAATCAACAGATCAGCTTGTGTACACAGTATGGGCTTGCTGAAGAAGAAACAGCACAAACAGCCTGTGCAGGCACTCCAGTCCAAGAACCCAACGGGCCTCCCCTTCTACCAGGAAGAGAGTCCCGACGAAGGTCCCAACACATCGCTTCTCGCTGCCAAAGCTGCTGCCCTCACATTCTCAAAACCTCCCAATAACACACAACAGAAGCAGCCAGTCCAGAGGAGAAGCTCACAGAGACACAATCCTCCTCCAGACACAACACCTGCCATCAATGTCACAAAGCCAGATGCTACACCAACTTCCAAGAGACTTAGTGCCCATTACACTCCTCCACAAATCAACCTACCGAGACGTCAATCAAAGCAATACTCCACTAATGACATTGATTCCCATCAAGATAAATTGACCGTGGTAACAAAGCTTCAGACTCCAATAGCCATTCCTCCAACCAGATCTCCAGCCCTCCCACCTTCAAGATCCCCTGCTCTCCATCCTTTAAAGTCTCCATTGGTACTACCCACCTCAAAGCCTTCAACACCGACCCCAAGCTCATTGTCTGTACAGGCTGCCTCCGCAGCTGCCAAAGTGCTAAGCTCTCAAGACCTGGTACAACCTCAGATGCCTATTCAATCTCATTGTGTCTACTCTTCAAGCTCTAACTCAGCCATCTCATCAATGGAATCACTACCACTGTATGCCAAATTACAGTATGGTGAAGGCAGCGAGTACGGCTCTAGAGAATCTTTTGACAAACCTAGGATTGCGTCTACCAGCTCAGACAGATCCAGAGACTCGTTTGATAGAACTAGACTGTATACTCAGAATTTGTCTCACTCCAAAGAATCATTAGAGCCACCTAGAATTTATACCAATGACTCTGGGATGTCCAAGGATTCCATGTCACCACCAGAGTTCAACATCACACTATCAGAAAATGATTACGATGAGAGATTGTCACAAAAGTCAGCTTCAAATCTGTCTGTAAGCGGAATGAGATCAAATCTGGGCTCTCATATCAGTTTGGACCAAATCCCATCCACAATTGAAGAACATAAGCCTAAAGAGGACTTTTCTGAAGATAACAGCTTATTACCACCTCCACCATTGGTTAATAGTGTTTCCAGTTTAAGCATCAAACCAGCAAATCTGAAGCTAAGGAAACCACCGCCCTCATCACCACCTTTGGATGCCTCACCTGATAATTCATTCTTGCAGACTCCAACACAGTCTCTGCCGCCATCACTGATACGAAGACCTTCTTCACCAAGAAGGAAACCACCTCCGGACTATTTCACCAATGCTGATGATTGGATTGATCATGATACCACTACGATTGATGATTCACATGATGAGGTTGAATCACTACCACAGTATCCCCTAGAGTTCAACGAGCTGTTGAAGAAGAAAGACCATCACCATAGACATCATGGGATCAGAAGGGCCACTAAGAAGATGTTCAAAAAGACATTGAAGTCCTCGAGCACAGAGAGTGAATCACCAAAACCCTTCCAGTTCAAGACCACAATGAGAAAAGAGAAGAAGAACAAATTCAATGAAGAGAAACCTTGGAAGAATCACAGCGAGAGAGACTTTATCAGTGAACAAGAGAGGAAAAGGTATGAAGGTGTCTGGGTCTCCAACAAGGGACTATACATGAACCTAGTTGACCCAAGTTCGCTAAGTCAAACAGAATCTGCAGAGGCTGTGAACGCTGCACTGTCAGCATCAAGACATATAACGAACAACGACCAAACAGAACCACAACAGAACTTGATGCTCAATTTGGTGACTAGAGAACTATGGAACAGATCCAAATTACCGAAGGACACACTACGCCAGATCTGGGATCTCGTGGACGTGAGAAAAGATGGTACGATAGACAAGAAGAGCTTCATTGTCGGCATGTGGCTCGTTGACCAGTGTCTCTACGGGCGGAAGCTGCCCAAGCAGGTGGACGACGGTGTCTGGAACAGCGTGTCCAGCCTGGGGCTGAACGTGGTGATCAAGCCGAAGAAGATCAAGGGCAGGGCATAGAACTAGAATAGATTAATCTAATGACGTACTCTTCAGCATCGCTTGTGTAGGCAGTCGCCAGCTTATCGCGCTTCCCCTATTTTTTATTTTTAGCCCCCAGCTGGGCAGCGCGAATCCCCGCCCGGATTTCCGTCTGGAGGTGGCTGGCGTCTTTTTTAGGCGGAGGCTAGGCGGAGGCCCAGACACAGGCTAGGCAGGTCTCTGGGAAGTGGGCTAGGCAGACGCGGATAGACAGGCACTAAAAAAATTCGTTCAAGATCAGCGAAATTTGTTTATTTTGCTCTCAAGTGTTGGGAGTTTCACATTCTCAACTGCTTCGAAATCTCCAACAAACTCCAAGAAGGTTTACCAGGGATTGTACCTTGTTGCGTTCACTGCTTTGGAGCCCTGTTATAAAGACGGTCATTTGTTTGTTTTTGAGGCTTGTACTTTAATTATTTGCTCCCTCAATCTGGAAAATTTATACTCCAAAGCTTGGTTCAATCGGCTGTGATAACGAAAAGTTTCCACGTCGTTTACATTCTCACCACTGTTGAGACCTCACACCACACACAGAGAAACGAGATGCTTCGTGCCCTTGGTTTCAAAAAGGCTGAGACAGGCCTGTCAAGAGACGAGGCTACGCCTCTGATCCTGAAACAGGCGCATGATTTCGAATTGGCCCTACAGGCCATGGACTATTTGCTAGATGACAGAACCGATGAGGGCCTCCATTTGATAAACGACGACTCTAACAGTACAATCAAGACTTTGGCCAGTGGTGTCATCAAATTCCTAGAGTCCACGCTGGGGTTTGAACCAGAAGTCATGAAACAAGCTGGTGAAGTGCTTACAAAGGCTGAGAATCTGTCACACAGAGATCGTGCAAAGTATCAAAAGATGAAACTGAAAACGTCTTCAATCTTCCCACCTGGTACAGAATACGCCGTGACTTATGCTGAAGCCAACTTGTTGAATGCCCTGATAATGTTGTTATCAGAGAGTATGATTGAAAGTGCCAAAGCTCTATACAAGCTGCGTAAGGCTTACCAGACATTGGACGAGGTCTTCACCATCATCAACAAACATGAAGAACTACAGAACTTGACCGGCGGTAAGATAATACCAGACTCTTTCAATGACAGTACATCATCCTTCAACTCATCAGCTAGTACAAACACATTTGCAGATGTTCCATTCCCACTATCCTCAGAACAGATCAATGATTCCGAAATAACAGACATTGCTGAGAAAGTCCGTCAAATGAGACAGTCTAGATTAAACGGTGCCCATATTGGCAACACCCCAGCCTCAGATAGATTGAGATCGGAGCTAGGTGAGCCTGAAAAGGCTAAAGTTGAATCAGAATCACCAAGCCCAGATTCCTCCACAGCTGAATTTCTTGATGACAACCAAGCCACAGTTGATGAGTTCATCGTTTCTGGCGCTAACTTATGCTTTGGGATCTTACAGCTGGTCTTGTCCTTGATCCCTCCTGCTATTGGGAAAGTGCTGTCTATCGTTGGGTTCAAAGGTAACAAAGAAGATGGGTTGAAAAAGATCTGGAAGGCCACTGAAAAGAGAAACATTCACGGCTGTATTGGCTTATTAGCTCTTCTGGTATTTTATGATGGTCCTTTCCAATTCACAGATGCTGACTTTGATATTCCTGTTGCCCCAGGTTTGACTAAATCTGATACCGTTGCCTCGATCGCCACTTCCACCAAGAACCTGGAGTTACAACAGACAAGAAGTGCAAAGAGAATGGACTCAGAATCCAAGGCATTCCAAGGTATTGGTAAGCCAACCCTATTACATCCAGGGAAGAAACTTGAAGATGCCTTGCTATACGCTAGGGCGTTATTCCCACATTCTGCACTATGGCTACTGCAAGAATCCAGATTATTGACATCAAGGGGTAGACCAGAAGAAGCATTGACACTAATGAACAGCATTGATAGAAAGATTGAGATGAAGCAAGTTGAAGCATTGTTGTTGTTTGATAAGATCATGGTGCTGGTCTTCTTGCACAAGTATGAAGAGGTTCCTGGTGAAGTTGATAAACTACTGGCTGTCAACGAATGGTCTCCTGGTCTATACACATACTTGGCCGGTTGTTGTTACGTTGAACTTTACAGAATGTGTGAAATTGGGTTGATCACTGATAAGGATAAGTTGGCAAAGAAGGATGAATACAAGAAAAGAGCTGAAGAGTTGATCTTGAAGGCTCCAACTTTCACCAAGAATGGTAAGATCATGTCAAAGCAAATGCCATTTGATAAGTTCTTATTGAGAAAGATTGCCCAATTTGAAAAGACTGCCAAGGCTAACAACGTTGGGTTGATTGACGCTATTGGTACTTCTCCAGTCCATGAACTTGCCTATTTCTGGAACGGTTACAATAGAATGCCTGAAGAGCACTTGTTGATTGCTAAGAAATGTCTTGAATACACCACTGGTCCTCATGCTAAAGTCCCAGAGGAGGAAAATCAAAAGATGATTCGTAACTTCTTGCAGTCAATAACAGCTAGAAGACTTGGTGAACTATCTCAAGGTCAGGAACTATTGGACGAGAAAGTGCTGAGGAACATCATTGTCCTACAACCGGAAAACTATAGAGAACCTTTCAGATACATCAAACACACAGAAGACCCATGGCTATATCCAACCACTCTTTACGAAAAGGCCCTGTTCGTCTGGAAGAGCCAGGGTATTGAAGGTCTAGAAGAGTCGAAAGACTGGCTAAGAAAAGCTCAGGACTACGCTGACGATTACGAGCTGAGTACCAGAGTGAGCATGAAGATCAAAGCTGCACTAGACCGTCTGGAGGCCCTGTAAACGACGCTCTTTAGACCCACCACCATATTTATACTGACTTGCATTTCTGACCGCTCTGTAGTCTGTAGAGTTTTGACACAAAGATTTTAGTGACACGCGACATCGCCGCGAGAAAGTGGCAGAAAATTCGCGTTTTTAGTCATCATGAGAAGAATAGGCAGAGAACGAGTTTTGGTGCCTGAGAAAAAGACTTGTGATCTGTTACAGGCACAAGTGTTGCTACGTTTGGTGGTAGGAAAGCCCATATAACCACACAGATCAGTACCGTCGAGACCACCTGCATTGTGTCCCATCTTCTCTGGAGACGCCAAAATTCGCGGGTTCGACTCACAATTTGCAGAATCAAAAAGGCCTCAAACAAGGAGACGAGTGGTTTCTCTTCTGCCCACAACCGGATCTCACCAGGCGCCTGCCCGAAACAGAGAGCAAGACCCGCCGCTGACAGAATATCCCCTCTGCGCACTTTTGCCACGTACAAAAGCACCCGTTCCACCACACTCTCCTGCCTGAGCCCTTGATCTACACATCAAGTATATTTGACCGCCACCGCCCTGCTACGTGGAACCCAGCTCAAGTGTTCACAGTAGAGAACCAGACCAGACAAAGTGACGTTCAAGAGAGTTTTGAATTCCTTCACAGCTAGAAAAGCTGAGGAAGCGCCATCGCCAATGTCGTCAGACGAGGAAGAGTTCCACTCTGGGTTGGAAGAAGGAGAACACGAAGTGATAGAAATTGACGACGAGGATGACAAAGAAGTGATAGAGATTAAGGATGAAGAAGGAGAGGACGAATTCGAGTACGACTTTGACTCTGAAGGGTTGGCTGAGGATTCTGATCTTGATCTGCCATCACAGTCTGAAGATGACCAAGAGGAAGAAGAACACGATGCCGGTGATAGCCAGTTAACTGATCCGAAGTACCAAACAGCTCCCGTGGTTGCTCCAAGCTCGCTTAAGTACAAGTCTCATACCACTGGTGAACTACTGGAGATCATGAGCTCACATTCTAAACACTTGGAAGACATTTTACAGCTCACGAGAGACCAAGCCATTACGCTGTTGCAATATTTCAGTTGGAATTCAGAGAAGCTGATGGATGAGTACATGTCCGATCCTATTGAGGTTCAACAGAAGGCCGGTTTAAAGATGGGAGAATCAAAATCAAACAAGAAGCATTACCCAAACGATGGCTTTGAATGCCCCATCTGTTGTGACGATACTAGCGAATCATACGTGTTGTCATGTAATCATGAATTTTGCATAAACTGTTACAAGAGATACATTGGTGATAAGATTGCTGAAGGTAAAGTCATCAAATGTCCTAGTTGTGATTTAGCCTTGACAATGGCTGATATTGACACAATCAGTGGTGAAGGTCAGAGTTCCAAATTGCTAGAGAGTTCCATCAAGGAATACGTTGAGAGACATCAAACGTACAAATGGTGCCCCTCACCAGATTGTGACATCGTTATTGAAGCTATGAATGCGTCTGAACTTCCCTCATTGGTTCAAGATAACAAAATCCCAGTGGCGACATGTAACCATGGCCATCAATTCTGTTTCACATGCTCCCTTGAAAATCACACCCCAGCCCCATGCCCTGTCTCCAAGAAGTGGATCATCAAATGTAAAGATGATTCAGAGACTGCCAATTGGATCATGTCAAACACAAAGGAGTGTACGAAATGTCACACTTCCATTGAAAAGAACGGTGGTTGTAACCATATGACATGTAAGAAGTGCCGACATGAGTTTTGTTGGATTTGTTTGGGTGACTGGAGAGCCCATGGTGATCAATTCTACCAATGTAACAGATACAAAGAGAAGAAGGAGGAAACAAGCAAGATGAACGCTGCCGCTGCAAGAAACTCATTGAACAGATACATGCACTACTACAACTTATACACCATTCATGACCAATCAACTATGCAAGACACCAAGCGTTGTATGGTTGTTGAAGATCTAGTGCGTAACTTGCAAGAAGCCTCTGGTATTTCCTGGATTGAAGCTCAATTTTTGGCTGAAAGTGCCACCACACTATCTCGTGGGAGAAGAGTACTAAAATGGTCATACGCCTTTGCCTTTTATTGTCACAGAGCCAACAAACCAAAGAGTTCCTTCATGGATATTTATGAATCAGTGCAGGCTAATTTAACAGATGCCGTTGAAAACTTGAGTAAGTTGTTTGAAATTGAAGACCCAATGGAGGTTGTTGAGTCCAAGAGAGAATTCCTAAACAAACAAAGGTTCTTGGTTGACCGTCAAAATGCCATGGTTTCCTGTGTGAATGAGGCCATCGACAAGGGGTTGTTGTCTCTTGATATCAGTTAATGACAAGGTTATATAACTAGCATTCATGACGTTATTAATCTATGCACGATCGATTTAACGAGTTTGATGAATCTCTGACGTAGTTAATTGGTACATACAGTAAAGTTCAATCATTCTTTTGAAACGAGTAACAAACACTTTTAGTATTATACAAATTAAAACAAACCACCATTTTCTCACTTCATCTAAATCTTTGACTTAGCAATCTGTCAACACCCACTTCTTCAAGCTCTTTTTTACTGACCCATAGTTGATGGAAAGTACCCAAACTTGACAAAATGGAACCACCTAACCAACTTTGGAACTTTCTTTCAGTCAAGTTACCACTAGCGTGTAGTCTAATCTTTAAACCTGGGTGTAATTTTGTGACTTCTTGATATAATCTTTCAGTTAGACCTGGAATCAAAGAACTGGAACCCGTGACGATGATGTTGTGTGCCAGTTGTGCTCTGATATCCACATCAGATAGCGTTAGGGCATGGGAAACTAATTGGCCTAGACCTCTGTATTTCACAACTTCCTTCTTGGCTCTCTTACTGGCACTGTTGATACCGGTAGTGGCATCTTCATCTTCGTCTGTCTTCTTGGCTCTCTTTAATGGGACGTAGTCGTTCTTGTTTTCAATTTCTGGCTCACCGGATTCAGCTTCGAAGGAATCGATTGGGTATGATTCTGGGTCGAATAAAGAATCAGCGATTTCGAATCTTTCTTTGCCAAACTCGAAGGTATGACCATTAGGTTGTTCAAAGGATCTCTTTGGGAATGTCTCTTCCAAGTCAGCTTCGTCAACCTTCAGGTCCTTAAGTGGATCATGTGTTGTCTTTAGTAGAACTTCTTTAATTTCATGTAGTGTCTTTTCATATTGGTAATCTTCGTATGACTTTGTGATGTTTTCAAACTGTTTAGGCACCCAGTTTGGAGCCTCGTTGAATTGTGTAAGCACTTTGGACTTGACTTTGTATCTTGGAATGATCTCTTCATTGATGGCATCTAGTTTCTTCTTCAATTGAGCTGAGATGTAAGCACCAGCGTAATGGGTCTTCAGAGTGGTCTTTGTCAAACACATACCATCGATAACAGGTGTCACAGAGGTGATGTCATGACCAACATCAACAACTAAGGCAGAAGGTCTACCTTGAGCAAACGCCACACATGTTGGGTTAGAAGCTAAGTAGAAACCTGGGAAGCCAAATTGTTCCAGTGCGACTTCCAATGATTTCTTTCTGTTTGCCTCGGTGTTCCAGGCTGGTTCGGTCAATAGAAGTGGCTGCTCCTTGTAGTCAACGTATAGGTTTTCAAACAGGTATTCCCACTGTTCCACAGCAGAGTCCCAGTCTTGTATTATCCCATCTTTTACTATTGGCTTCAGATCGCCGTGTTGTCTTGGGTAGTCAATCAGTGATTCCTTGAAGTAGGTATTGCTTCTCCTCTTCAACTTTTTACTGCTGTCAACATCCATACTGTCACCATCTTCAGGCAGAAAGCCCACGAATGAAGGCACAGATTCTCTAGGAGTGTCTTCACCGGCATACCCTATTCTTGTAGTTTGTGAGCCAGGATCTAGCACTATGGCAGCAACTTCGTCTAGAAAGCACACAATGTTAGTATCATTCGAAAGCGAGGAATCAGGAGAGTCCACATACCACCACCATAGACCTGTAGCACTGAGTTAGCTTGGGCCATCGCGTAGTTTTGATAGACAGATACACGTCGATAGGCTTCGTTATTCGATTTTCGTTTTTGGGCAGAGCTCAGAAATTCGCGGAAACTGGCCAGAATTTGGCCTGAAGTGTCTCCGGCGTGGTTCGAACGGGCGCCACTAAAAGTCCCTGTTTTTGCCGCGAAAAAGAAACGCAACAGAAAATCAAAAGAAAGCCGATTTTGGGTTTTGTATAAAAAAGACGAATTTTCAAAACTTCCCTGGCCACCACCTCCAGAAAGTCAACTTCTCCCGCAAAAAACCGCTCACAACCGCTGACACAAGAACACACCCGCCCAAAGCAGACACCAGCACAGAAAACACACGCAGAAAACGCACCGATCACGCCCGAACCGCCTCTGCTCCCGTTTGCCTGCGTCCATTTTCATTACAAACAGCCCCTGGTCTTTAACCGCTACATTACAAATCAACAACTCTCCACAGAACAAATACATCATGTCTGGCTCCTCAAGCGCTGCCTCCCTTTTGTTACGGCAATTCAGAGAACTAACGGACCCTAAGAAAGGGATCCCTTCCTTCCACATCGAACTAGAGGACGACAACATCTTCCTTTGGAACATTGGTGTCATGGTGCTAAATAAGGACTCAGTCTACCACGGTGGTTACTTTAAGGCCCAAATGAAGTTCCCAGTCGACTTCCCATTCTCACCACCAACCTTCAGATTCACCCCATCCATCTACCACCCAAATGTTTACAAAGATGGTCGTCTATGTATCTCCATTCTACACCAAGGTGGTGACCCAACTTCAGAGGAACCAGATGCTGAAACCTGGTCTCCAGCCCAAACCGTCGAAAGTGTCTTGATATCCATCGTGTCATTACTAGAAGACCCAAACCCTTCATCTCCAGCTAATATCGACGCTGCCGTTGATTGGAGAAAGAGACCAGATGTCTACAAAGAGAAAGTCCTACTGGACGTTAACATATCAAAGCACAACATTCCAAGAGGATTCGTGATGCCAGATGACGAGAAGGCTTATGTCTCAAACCAAAATTCTGGTGTTGATGACGAAGTTGTCGATGAGAACTTTTGGTACGATTCTGAAGAAGAAGAAGAGGAAAGTTACGATGACGACAGTATCATGGATGACATTGATGACGGTAATGAAGATGAAGATGATGAAGGTGAAATCACTTCTGATGCTGAAAAGTGATTAAGCTTTCCCAAATCTAATGGAGTCACTAAAATTGCCACTTTTGCTCTTCCACACCCAACTTAATCAGCGTTTGCATATTTTTTAATCTGTTTTATCCAAGTTTTAGCATGTCATATGTTGCTGCAATAGTATTCAAGGGTAAAGCCTACTAATCTCCTTTACCATATCCCCATCCACTCTTGGAGTTTTATTGCGCTATTTTTGTATCATTTTTTTCTAAGCTTTTTTTAATTTGTTGGTTTAAATTGGAGTTATTTCACGCTGGGTGATGATGTTGTTTTAGTGGTTGCTATAGAGTTCCATGATTGAAGATTAGTTTGAAGCTTGAATTCCACATGCTCAAGAATGATTAGTTATACGAATGAAGAATTAAACGGAAATATATGAGTTAAAACAAACTATTATGTATTAAATGGCGATCTTTTCTAGTAATAACACAGTCTCAGTCTTCACTATATGAGAACTTCTCTAATTCTTTCAACAATTCTAGCAATGCATCAAACTTTAGGTTTATTATACCATCAGGGTATCCAAGTTCAGTGATGATAATCAGTGAGAATTCAGTGTTTGGTATAAATTTGGCATAATACTCCAGCTGGGCCTCAGTATCTTCGAATTTCTCCACTGCACCCGGAGTCAGGTCCTCGGACTGATAATATAGCTGCTGCTGTATTGAAAGAGCCACGAGCTTCAGCTTATTTATAGGTATTCTTTGTTCATTATTTGGCGTTGTGTAACTGGATAACAAGGAACCATCAGGGAGCGTGATTGCCAGCGAGAGGATGGATTTGGAAGTGGTGGAGACTGGCTTGGTGGCCTGTGTGAGCACGTCTTGGATGTTGCGTGAGTTAAGCATGGTCTTGAGGAAGAAGTGTGGCAATGGAATGAATTACAGTGATACCAGTCTTCGTTTTGTGCTTTATCAAAAAAGCCAGCTCTCGGGATATACCAAACGATTTCGCGGCTGATATTCCGATAACGTTATCGGAATTTCATAACAAAGGGTCTTACGATTGAGTCAAAATCACAAATCACATAAATAATCATAATATAACCGTTAAAAACACCAGGAAAGCACTAGTTGTGCTGTGAAGCAGCTTATAGTGTTTCGTAAATCAATTCTCTAACTCGGTAATCCTCATTGGCCTCTTCGATTTCTTCCCAGTTGCCAATGATATCATCTTTACCTCTAACAACACCTGGTAACATTCTACCTTTACTGTAACGTCTCCAGACATTTCTAGCCTCTTCATCAGTACCTAAATCCCTGTATGTAAATGGAATGCGGTTAGCTGTTAGGATGGTGACCAGCTTGTTTGTTCTGGTTGGCATATGGAAACCACCACCAGCTAAAGAGGTATAGATGTACACTGGTTCATCCTTCAACATTTCGATGATTTCCTCCTTGGTTGGTTCGTGGAATTCTTCCTCCTCTTCTTCAGCAACAGGTTCAGGTTCATCAGCTTTTGTTTCTTCCTTAGGTTCTTCAACGACCAGCGCTTTGTCTTTTGGAGCTTCTTCAGAGTCTTCTTTGGCGTCTTCAGAATCTTTAGCCTCTTCTTCAATGGCTTCAACCTTCACTGGAACCTCTTCAGCTTCTGGGGATTCATCTTCGACTTCGATATCTTTGGATTCACCTTCCTCTTCTTGGTCTTCATCACCATTGATTTCAGCTTCCAATTCCTTGATCAATCTTTCAGCTTCATCAGCAGCACTGTCAATCTTGAGAGATGAAGCTTTTTGAGATAATTCCTTGATGTCTGAGTCGTCTTCATCTTCTAAGGTCTCGGCATCTTCAACCTTGTCAGAGTCCTCCTTTTCTTCAAGTTCGACTTCCTCTGAGCTTTCTTCGACCTTGGAAGATGGATCTTTCTCAGTAGCCTTGGAAAGCTCTTCTTCATCAGCAGCAGGTTCAGATTCTTTGACTTCAATTTCTGATTCCTCTGGTTCTTCAGCTTCTGATTTCACTGGCTCAATTTCCTTGGCTTCGGTAGTTTCAACCTCTTGATCATCGACTTCAGTAGCGTCTGGTTCCTTGATATCTTTAGCTTCTAGATCTTCTTTCTCTGTAACATGAACGTTGACATTATCTTCAGTCTCTGTAGCGTCTTCAGATTCGACAACGATGGACTTTGAGGTTTCCTCAGCTTCTTCAACGATTGATTCATCATCAGCTTTAGCCTTTGGCTCATCCGCAGTCTCCTCGGTAACCTCTTCGGTAGCCGCAACAGCATCTTTAGTAGCCTCTTCTTTGGAATCTTCAGCTTCATCAGATACAGTGGTAGCCTCTAGGGACTTGGCAACGCCCGTAACAGGATCAGCTTTGATTTCTTCAGCAACTTTAGGGGATTCCAATTCTTCATCAGTGTTCTTTGCTTCTTCAGCAACTTCATCAGTAATCTCAGGGATGGTCTCCTCAGATTCTTCAGCCTTAACTTCTTCTGCATTCTCTGGGTCAGATTTGGTTTCCTCAACCGCTTCAACTTCTTCAACTTCTTCGGCCTTGTTTTCAGTTTCAGGCTCCTTAACTTCTTCAACTTCTTCAGCGTCAGCAGTTTTAGATTCATCTTCATCTTCAACAACGACGATTTCAGGCTCAGCCTTCTTCACAGTTTGTTCGTGAGACTTGATTTGTTTCAGAGGAGCTTCTTTAGCCTCTTTCAACAACTGAGAAACTTCAGCGCCAGAAGGGACATCTTCTTCCTCATCTTCCTCCTTAAGAACTTCCTTTTGCAAGTCAACATGTTCTATAACGTCGTTCTGGGCATGATCTAGCTCAGCATCATGTTCAGGGTCGTTGAACAAAGCACCTTCTTTTTCCAGCTCTTCTTGGGTTGGAGTATGTGGGATCTCTTGGGACAATCTTGAACGGGATCTGGAGACAGAACGTAGGTAGTCCTTTGAGCTCTGATTCAATAATCTCAGAGGATCATCACGGGTGGATCTTCTACCTGTTCTTGATTCAATGACATTCTTACCAGTGTATGAATCACCTCTAGCCAAGTTTGGCTTCTCTGGGGCGGTTGATGAGGCTGAGGAATCACGGACCTTGGATTGTTCTCTTGATTGGACCAGTGGTGAATACACACCTTCTGGGGCACCGGCAGGGACTTGTTGGACAGCATCATTCTCGATGACTTGATCTGGTAGAACGCCACTGTTGGATCTCTTTCTTTGTCTCTTATCAGCGGACTTCTTCTTATCAACCTTCTTCTTCAAGTCAGCAGAGAAGTCAGAGATGGAGGCGATTTGAGAGTCAATCAAGTCTTCAAGGGAGATGTCTGTTCCAGAAGCGTCGTTCTTCAACTCGTAGATTGAGGGGTTGGGCTCTGGTTCTTTCTTTGGGATGTCCACAACGACAAAGCCCTTCAGGGAGCTGTCATCGATCTTGACATCAGCGGAGGGACCTGGGACCTCCACGACTTCATCGTCGTCTTCCACAGCTTCCTCGTTGCCGTCCTTCGTAGCAGCAGGAGTTTCAGCTTCCTTCGCATCGTTCTTGGTGGCAGCGGCATGGTCCTCTTCTGGCTTGTTCTCCTTATCACTGGCACTGATAATGGCATTGTCTCTGGAGACGTCCTTCTTGACATTGCCAGCGTCGTCTAGCAGCGCGTCGTACTCCTGCTCGTCATTGACCAAGGCGCCCTCGTCGACCAGCTCGTTGACAGTGGTGTACGTGTGGGCGTCGCTCTTCTTGACGTTGGACCTGGAGGCAGACCTGGTGGAGACGGGGCGGTCGTTGTTGTCCACGGATCTGATGCTGGAGCCGACCAGGCTCGGGGTGGACTCGTGTTCGTCGGACATGGCTTCGTGGCAGAGTGTGCAGCAGTGGCTTTCGAGGAATTGAGTGCTAAATCTGTCGACGTTGGCCTGGATTGGGCTTTTTGCTATGGGCAGCTGCTTTTTTTTCTTTTGACAGTTTATTTGTGTTTCGGAATTGGGAAATGCCCTGATAGGGAAATAAGCCTGATTGGAAATTTAGCGCGTGGAATCAGGCTGCAAAAGCGTGATAGTACGCGTTGTCGAGGTCGTCTGGTGACTCGAGAGCTACTGATGACTATACGGTAGCGTCAGATCTGCAGAGCATGTCATTACCACGTATACAATGCCTATCGAGGGGAAAGAATCATATATATATACGGCTCAACTATTGAGCTTCGTGTCAAGGCTTCTCCAGCCGTCCCTCACCACTTCAAACTTCTTATCAACATGCTCATTCTGATTCTCTACTATCACGTACTTCTCCCATTTAGCTCTTCTCTTCCAAATGATGATGATCGTAGATTCATTGGACCAGCCAAGGACACCTCTATCATCAACAACTTGATCATTCTCATCCTTCAAATGCACAGAGCAGAAACTCCATGTAGAGTTGAAATAGTTTGGTTTCAGCGGCACAGGCAAATTCTTCAAAACATGCTGCTTATTCTGTTGTTGCTGACCACCTGAGATATTGTAGATGTGTAGTGTTTGCTTATCTGATAGCACAGCCAATTTGGACCCATTCTGGGAGAATTCCATGGAATAAATAACGGCTCTATCCAACCCTCTTCTGAACTCATAGAGCAGGCTGCAACTTTGGGTTGAGTAAACTCTGATGATCGTCCCTGTTTCAGATGCAGACGCGATCATGGTACCTGCTTTGTTCAGCGCCAAACATCTGATCTTGGATTTGTGAGCTTTGATAATAGACACTAGATTTCTTTCCTTCCCGCTAGATGAGATGTCAACAATCTGTATCTGACCCATCACCCTGGCAGGGTATGCTAGTATCTGTGTGTTTGAAGATTGATCATTATAAGAGCCAGGAGACAATGCAGCGATCCCCAGAGGGTTTTCAAATGTTTCATAATTAGAAATCGCCTTTGGAGGCAGTCCAAAACCATGCACATAGATCTTGTTATTTAGAACCACCACGATCCTTGTTCTTGACAGGAAGATATTCAAAACTGGGGAAAAGAAGTTCAAATTCAATGCATCCTTGGTTTTTAGATCATCCCAGATGATCGCCTTGTTCAAAGGGAAACTTGGGTTTTTACCACCACCAACCAAAGCCAGGTAGTTCGTACGGTATAACATTCTCACAAAACCAATGCCTCCATTATCATCAAATTCTCTTTGAACCTTCAGATCCATCGGGTCTGTATTGTAAACCCTGAACCCATTCTCGTATCCCACAGCGAAACAGCTCTGGTCCTGGTTGAAGGACACGCATAGCAGCTTGTTACCTGACCCTGTATCAGCCTCGACCAATGCTCTGTGTGTGTTCATAGCTTTATACGTGGGGCTGATGCCTTCAAAAAGGTGTCAAACGTTTGGGAATTTATCGCTTTCTAGCTTAATCTAAACAAAGGCGTTAAAATTTCGCGAATTTTGCGCGAACTTGCTATATACGACTTGACTAGTAGAGCTCAGAGGTTGGAGAATGCGGGCGCCACAACGGGCGTGGATTGTGAGAGATGTCAAAATCCAAGATAGATTGAGTCAGCTAGTGACTAATTCCACGCTATATTCTCTGATCTTTCATGGAACAGTGAACACGGAACGGGAGCAGCTCTAATGCGGGCCAAAAACTCTACGGGAGATAGTTTTAATGCGGGTCTTTGATAAGCCAAAAAAGCGCTCTAGTTGATGAATTGAGATGCACATTTGCATGAGAAAACTTCATTTAAACAGGGGACATGTAATAGTAACAATTACGTCTGCTTAGATAGCCTTGTACCTCGATTCATGGGGTAGAATGCATAGGTGCTCTACTAACTGTAATCTCAAGTATCCATCAATTTCGAGTCTGAGGGGCTCAACACATCTTTGGTGGGAAGTCTGAGCACACCACTTTCCTCCAATATGGTGTATACAGCATCCACTGATCGACGCACCGCTCCACTCTAGAACTTTCCATGGTATTCCTTCTTATCAAACGCGATGGAGAAGAAGAAGAGTTTCTCCGAAACTGTAAAGATCGGGCTTAAAATGCAGCGGAGTTGCCCTTTTTCGAACCCGCGCCATAGTTTCCAAGTATGTAGAGAGTATCTTCATGCTAAATTACTTCTCTTTGAGATCCACCATCAACCCAAAAGCGTTCTATAACCGAGGCTGTTCCATTTCTTTAAGGTATTTAAGGTGGATTACGGCTTGCGGCTCGTGGGTCGTGAATGGACTTGGGTGTGTGTAGACGTACCCGTTGATCACCAGTACTAATTAGCTGTTTGTGCTTGATACGAGATCTGGCATGAAACAAGAGCCAAAGCCAGGTTCCTAATTTGACTGAGCTTTTAACATGACTGATAAAGTGATAAAGTACCACTGACAGTATTATATGATAGACTCTAGATGTCGGATGATATGTTGTCAGCTGAAGCCCATCTACAACAACCCACATATCCGTATGCTACATGATCTTTACAGCTCATATATGTATTGTTTGAACTCTAAAGCTTCACTAGATCAGACTGCATTCGAAGTCAATAGCCGTGATCAAACAAGCTTACACACCAGTATGTAATTCAACTCTTAAAAGGAAGTTTGAGGGTCCCGTTACGAACTGCATCGACAACTCTTGAAGTGTTCTCTGCGCTCTGCGGGACTTCGTACTTGAGTCTCATCCGCTATTTATCCGTGATTGGTCTCCCTAAATCGCGTGGCTGAGATGTCAGTACTGATAACGGTAGAGTGTATATTGATAACAAGCACAAAAGTGACCCTAACACTAAACCAAACGACTGTGTAACGCTTCCGACCTGTAGAGACTATGCAATACGCATCTTGAAGGGAGTCTCAGCACCTTTGATTGCAAGCTGCGACATAGCTTAGAATGGGAATGGAAACTTACTCGACTGCATGCGTATTTCATTAAATTCCCAAATTCTAACATATATACTCACTCGTATATACATCGAAGTTAGCTGCCCGTATACATTCAAGATACCAGACCAATCCGTCGCTTGTACATAACGTCCGTGTGTTCCCACAGGTTTAAATGATCCAGTACCATGCGCCACATGTGAACTGTACCATATGTGGCAATTGCAGACGGAACCTCATTTGAGTGCCAATCACTGGACGGTGTTAACCTCCCAAAGAAGCAAAGGGTGGTGATAGTTACCACTTGTCGACATTCGAACCCAACTCCGCAAAATTAATCGGCATGGAGATATAATATGCCTGGGAGATTTGACACAATTCCAGCAAACGGCCCCATTCACCCGCATACCAGGCACCAGGGAAAGTGGTGGTGCTTCCCGTGGGTAGCTGTGAGCTAGCACGAGGCCTGTGGCAAACGCGAACCTCAGCGAGGATCTTCTGCGTAGCTTCTGTTGCCAGCTACAAGCAGGAAGGACGTAGCGAAAGCTCACAGGCTCGGGAGTCGGCCCAGGTTTTTGTTCTACGTTTTTGTCCCTGGGAAAAAAGCGCACTTCTCCCGATTTGGCAAACTCCGCTCCTTTGTCTAAAAAACTATGTTGTATGTCGATTTCGGTCCCACTTCTTATTTAACAAAGCTGAGATCCTGTCCTTGGAAGTGTGGGCTAACGCAGGGGCATTTAGTTTGCTTCTGGGTTTGCTTTGTTAGTGATAGTTCCCGGTTTCAGCTTGCAGTGGTGGTGTTTGAACGTTAAAGAGTCGTGTATTTGAAAGCGAGGTTACTAAAAGCATAGTAATTCAATCTAAAGTCGTATATTTCACAATTTTTAAGCCACCCATGGGGAACATATTCAGCTGCTTGAGACCCGTGGCGGTGGACCAAGGTAAAAAGAAGAGATATCATGAAGAAGAGAAGACTGATATAAAGGAGATAGCGGTCATTGGGGCCGGTGGGGTCGCTGGGTTAGCTACTATGAATTTTTACATACTGATAGAGATGGTAACTCCACTATCTCCACAGGGAAGCCTGCTGATATACCCTTTTTCACAAAGTTAGTAGGGTTTGAACAGAAGGATGATGTTGGTGGGACTTGGAATCCAGAAGGTTATGTTAAAGATCCAGATTTACCATCACAAGATATTCTGGATACAGAAGAGTACGATAACGTGTATGTTATCAAGAATAAGAATATCAACAAGCCAAGTGAATCTCAGCTCGAGAAAACTTCTTGTGAGCTTCCAATAACCACAGAGAAAGACCCTCATTACCAACAATGGGCCAAGTCCGCCGTATATCCAAGATTATACACTAATGTCCCAGAAGAATTCACCAGATTTTCCTTCAGTAAAAGAAAAGACCAATCACCAAAGCCACTAGCTCCAGCTTTCATCACTCATCAGCAACAATGGAAGAGAATGGCTGAGTTTACAAAAGAACATTCTTTGAAAGACTACATTAGATTCAACACTGAAGTCTACAATGTTAGAAAAGACGGCAAGAAATGGGTGCTGACTTTGAGAGTTAGTACACCGGAGGGGAAAGACCAATGGTATCAAGAATCCTTTGACGCTGTTGTGTTGGCACAAGGTTCATTCTCCATCCCGTACATTCCACATTACAAAGGTCTTAGTGAGTTCAACAAGAGATATCCAGATGTGGTGCTGCATTCCAAAGCTTTCACCGATGCCGCAAGATTCAAAGACAAGAAAGTGGTAATTGTGGGAGGTAACATCTCCGCTATTGACATTGGACAATATTTGGCCCCAAATGCTAAAGAGACAATCATTTCAAGAAACCTAGAAAGGGATCCATACCTAGAATATATGGCCCGTTGCATCAAATCATTCAAGAATGTCCCACTGATAGAGGAATTCTTACCTGAGACAAGGCAGATCAAACTGACGAATGGGGAGTTGTTGGAAGACATTGACAACGTGATATTGTGTACTGGTTACCATATTGAACTGCCTTTCTTAGAGAAAGGGATCCTGCAATACTCCATCCCAGAAAACGTCAACCATCCATCATCCAATTCCAGAATCAAAGGTCTATATCAGCATGTGTTCAATATTGAAGATCCAAGCATAGTATTCATTGGGAAGTTCATTGTTCAGACACTGTTCAGAAATATGGAGACACAAGCAGCAGCTGTTGCTGGTGTTTGGTCTGGTGCTTCAAAATTGCCTCCAAAATCAGATCAGTACGCTTGGGAGAAGGAGAGACTAGGTGAAGTTCCTGAACATTTGTTCCATAAGTACGACTTATACCGTACCAAAGAAGGGTTCTTCCAACCGATGAGCAAACTCCATACAAGGGGCAGACCAGATCCATTACAAGGTGTTCTAGATGACATGACAGAATTTGAACATTCATTGGTGATCTTTGAAAGATTGTTCAACGATTTCAAATCTGGTAAAGTTGACGCCTGGCATGATTTTGAAGACGATTTAGAGGGGAATTAAAGGAGAAAAGAGAGACTATTACATCTGTGCTATTATCAAAACCAGTCATTACATTATTCATTGTGTTATATAAACATTCCAAAGCTCATGATTCATATATAATTCTGCATTTGCATCAGACGTTTTCGTTTTAGTATCTACCACCGTAACCGTTACCGCCAAAACCCTGGTCGTTGTTATTGTAACCTTGGTTGTAACCACCTTGTTGGCCACCGTAACCACCTTGTTGGCCACCGTAGCCGCCTTGTTGACCGCTGTAGCCCTGTTGATGGTGACCACCTTGGCCGTAACCTTGATTGTAATTGGCACCTTGCTGACCATAGCCGCCTTGATTGTGGTTTTGTTGGCCACCACCAGATAGCTGGGAGATGAAAGAGCCCAGACCACCTTGTGAAGATTGACCGTGTGATTGTTGACCGTATCCACCTTGGTTGGAGTTACCACCGCCGGTAAATTGGTTTAAAATGCCAGATAGGCCCGAGCCTGAGTTGGATTGGCCACCATAATTTTGGTTGTTGTTACCATAGTTGTTATTATTGTTACCGTAGCTGTTACCACCATGGCCAGAGCCACCAGTGAAACTTGATAGGAGGGAACTTAAGCCTGAACCGCCAGAGGAATGGCCACCTGAAGAAGAACCACCCAGCAATGAAGCAACTTGACCCAATGAGAATTGGCCTGAGCCTGAGCTCGAACCATGGCTGTTCTTAGAGCCTAGAACAGTGGCAAGTAGCTTCAATTTGCTGAATTGGGAACTGTGGCCACCTGAACCACCACTCATTAGACCACTGATCAAGGAACTTTGTAGGTCTCTGTCTTGGCTGTCACCAAGGGCTCTGGAATTAGTTGTGTCCAAGTTGTTAACGACGTGGTGCGACAAGCTTTCGATCAATTGCTCAATCTTCTGTTCTTCTTCTGGGGTTGGATTTCTTTGGGAGGCATCTTGCAGGTCCTGGACAGCTCTTTCTTGTTCTTTGACACCGATGAATGCAGTGGCTCTGTTGATCAAGGTTCTGGCAGTAGGACCTTCTCTGTCCAAGACGTCGGTCAGCAAGTTGATGGCATCACCATGGCGTTGTTGCTGGATCAGTTGTTCAGCTTCGTAGTTTGGATCAGACATGGTTTCGAGGCTAATTGGTGCTAATTGGGCCAATTGTGCTATTGTTTCGAGAGAAAGGGTCCTGCATCGACTTTATAAGGGATTCCTCACCTTATAAGCCCAAGAATTTCAGTTTCGCGTGAACAAAATAAGCGGGATGGGGCTGTGACAGAATTATTTAGTGATCTCTGTCTCTGTCGTCATCGTGGAAATTGTAGGTAGATGGCTGCCTGTGGCAATGCCGAGTGCCCACTGCCCACTGGCCAAATTTTAGGCGTCCCAGGTAGAGCCTAGTGGTATGGACATGTAGCTAAATTGTGTATGGCCAATGGCCAATAGCTCGAGTGGCCTTCGATCTTGAGTGCACTATAACGAATCAGCTGTTACGCAGAACAGCGTACGTAGTCATTGCACCACATTGACCTCTTAAAGTACCAACTGCGCATTGAACTCCCAAATAGCGCTGAAACGCACCTCTGGCAAAATCTGGGGTCAAGTCTATTGTCTAGAAGGCACTATGCCGAAGTTTCCCTTTTCACTTCCGAATTCGGAAGTCAACAAACTCCCGAGCCAGTCAGAAGCATTTTTTTTCGACCTCGAGAAATTGGAAAATCATACAAGGAAACAGTGGAAAAAGCACACGAAATTCGTTCAACTTTCTGTTCAGGCTGGCCTTACTAGAGACACAATGCTTCGTTCAACTGTCGGGAAGTCAATTCTGAAGATCACCGTTGGTGGTACAGTCCTATACGGTGCTGGTGTCGCCCTGGCCTTGCAAAATGATGCATTCAATGAATTGTTCACTGATAACGTCCCACTAGCTGAAGAAGCCTGTGATTTCGTTCAATCATTACAATCCACCAAGAGAGATTACAACGTCCAGAACTTCAAAGAGAAATTCAAAAGTTTGGAAAACACTTTGACCATCCCAAAGGCATCCGGTATCCAATCCGTCAAGATCGACAGTGTTAAGGAATCACCAGCTGCTGCTAAGAAAGTTGAAGAAGCTAAAAAGATCATTGCTTCCAGTGTCAACTTACCATTGATCAAGATCACCGCCCAAGATCCACAAGTCCAAGCCATTATCAAGGAATTGAACACCTTTATTGGTCAAGTTAACGAAGGTACTGTCAAATCCAACGAAGACTTATCAAATGTTAGAAAGATCATAACAGACCTTGATTCCAACTTATCCAAGATCCAATCTGTTAAAGATGCTGAAACTGAACAAAAATTGAAAGAGTTGGTCTCTGCCAAAGAAAACGAATTACTAAGTAACTTCACCAAAGATTTCAACGAAAACTTGCAAAGAATCGAATTGAAACATCAATCACAACTATCCAATGAGATCCTAACCACCAAAAAGGCTCTTGAGGAGCATTTCAAGAACCAAATCAAACTAAACGGTGTCAAAGCACAAGATGAATTCACCAAGGCCATTAAACAAGCCATTGAAAACGAACGTGATGGTAAATTGGCCAAATTTGAAGAATTGAACTCCAAGTTGGAAAACTTACAACAACTAGTCCTAAACATTGACGAACACCTAAACAACTCAGAACTGAAGGTCAAACTACAATTTGAATTGAACAAACTGAAATTCAAATTACAATCTGACAAAATTGAAAACTTGACCACTGAAATTTCATCATTGAACAAGTTAGCCCAAGATTCCAAGAACGACGTCATCATCTCAGCCATCAACGCCATCAACAAAGCCTCCATCAAAGACGGTCTATTGACCCAAGCTCAATTGATAACAAGATTCAACCTATTAGTCCCAGAATTAAGATCAGCTGCTCTATTGCCTCCAAACGCTGGTGTTTTGGGCCATTTATCAGCCAAACTATTCTCATCATTGCTATTGAGCAAAGAAGGTGATGTCAAGGGTAAAGATATCGAGAGTGTTATTGCCAGAGTTCAAAACAACTTGGTGAGAAACAACTTGGATGATGCCGTTGAAGAAGTTGCCAACTTGAAAGGTTGGAGTAGAAAGATCGCTGATGATTGGTTAGTGGAAAGCAGAAAGAGATTGGAAGTTGAATTCTTGGTTAACTTGATCGATTTGGAGAGTAGAACTTTATACTAGAGGTTCCTTAGAGATTTGGTTTAAATATTCATTGAATCTACAAACGTTATATGATTAGATATGCTTAAATAGTCAAAACATTGTGCAAACTAATTACATTATGAAAGTACTCGAGGTATTGTAGGGGTTTGAGATAGCTGAGAGTTAGTAAGGTACCACGCTTGAGAGAAATATTATCATGAAATTCACCATTAATGGTCGAGTATTAACTTGCTTCTAGACGTGCTGAATTATTAAAGGTTTCTACAGCCAGGCTACTGTGAAGGTGACCTGGTAGAATTAAACAAATCAGTCTATTGCTCAGACACTGTAGAATAAAAGGTTATTATAGGAAGACCTATTGCAAGGTAAAACAAGATATAGTATTTCATTATTTAAAAGGAAACAGGTAGATGCACATGATGAAGGAATTAAACGTTAGGGAAGGCCATATGGTATGTAGTTGATTTGAAAAAGGTAGAGACCAGTTGTCTAAGCACAACAGTTGTTCTGGTTGTTTGTACTTGGTCTTTGTAAGTTGACACCTTTAACTTGGTTACTCTTTGGCTTTAGCTGACTTTCCAATGGCAATTTCTTAGCGATCTCTTTGAAGATGTCTTTGATACCTTCACCAGTTTTGGCACTAACTTCAAAAAACAGCAAACCTTCTTCCTTGGCCAGTAGTTCAGCTGATTCCTTTGAAACCTTTCTTTCACTCTCTAAATCTAGTTTGTTACCAGCTAGAGCGATGACGATATCTTGACTGGCTTGTCTTTGTAATTCCTTGATCCAGGACTTTGCTCTCTCCAATGAGGCTTCTTGAGTTATGTCATAAACAACTAGAGCAGCGTTGGCGTTTCTGTAGTACATTGGAGCCAAAGACTTGTAACGTTCCTGACCAGCAGTGTCCCAAATTTCGAACTTTATGGTGGTGTTGTCATCTAGTTGTATGGTCTGGGTTAGAAAGGCAGCTCCGATTGTGGATTCTCTGAAGTCGTCAAAGGAGTCCTTGACAAATCTGTGGACGATGGAGGATTTTCCCACAGCGGATTCACCTAGAAGCACAAGCTTGAACTGAGCAAAACGGGTTTCGGACATGATGGCAGTGTTGTTTTGACGTGTTTTGTTGGTGGAACTGACACTTGTTTCTCTTTATCAGTGCTCTTCTGTTTTCAGAATTTAAAACCAGCGCTTCGCCAAAAACCACGAAAATTCCCCGAAATCTCCACATTGGCGCAAAATTGCGCAATTTCGCGGAGTCTGGCGCAGCCTGGTGTGGTTTTGCGCTAAACAATGCCATTTTGTGCAAATTCGCGAAATTTGCAGGAAATTGATCTGTTAATCTTTTCAAACTAAAAATTCCGACAAACGTTTCCACTTCAAGACACAAAGCCCTTACTAAAAGTCACTGCTGCGCCGCCAATTGCCCGTCTGCCAGCTTACTTCTCCCCGCCACTGCTCCCACAGTCCTTCCGTCCCGTCCGCCGTCTGTCCTGCCCTGCTCCCGCCGCTCCTGCTGAAATATGTCTGCTGCTGATCAAGAAACCGCTCCAATCGACCAAGTCGAAGAAGCTGAAGTCTCTACCGCCGCCACTGAAACCTCCGAAGAAACCGCAGTTGAAGAAACCCCAGAAGTTGTTGTCCCTCCTCCATCTATCAACGATGAAGAAGCCTTCCCAGCTTTAGGTTCTGCCAGCTCTGTTGGCAGTGCCGCTGTCTCTTGGGGTCCTTCTATGTCCACTGCCGCCACCTCCAGATCAAGCTCTGCTTCCAACAGTGCTTCCAACAGCGCTTCCAAGTCTCAAATCCGTTCTTCTACTGTCCAAGAAGCTTTCCACATCTCAAACGTGGTTGCTCTGAATATCTCCAAGGTTGAATTCGCTAAGATTATCAACGAATTGAAAAAGGCCCATAATGTCTCAATTGAATCAACCTTATCCTCCGTCACCAAGAATAGAAGTTTCATTGTCACTGGTAAGGCCAACGATGTCGCCAAAGTCAGAAAAGAGTTGGTTCGTCGCCTGACTAAACCTGTTAAGATTGCCTTCAAGGTCCCAGTTAGAACCAGATCTGTCATTATCGGTGCTGGTGGTAGAACTTTGAGACCAATCATCGAAGCCACCCAAACCAAGATCGATATTGAAAAGAATGCTACCCCTGGCCCAGGTGACTCTGAAGATGATGACAACGAAATCCAAATCACCATTGAAGGTGACATTGATGGTGTTGAAGAAGCCAAGAAGAACATTCTGACTATCGTTAATGAAGAAACCAAGAATTTGACTACCAAAGTTTCAGTTCCTGCTAAATTGGCTCCATTTGTTAAACCATATGATTCAGAAGAAGAAGGTCTTACTGTTGCTGGTCCAACCAAGAACAATGTCATTACCATCTCAGGTCTAAGAGATTCTGTTCTATTGAAAAAGGCTGAAATCACTAGCTCTCTTGAATCATTATCCATCAAGATCAAGTCTGACCAAAAAGTCATTCCACAAAAGGTTCACCAATTTATTGACGCCAAAGAATTGTTAGAAAAGTTTCAAGTTGTTGTCTCCTTCTCAGACATCGAAGGTGATGAAACCGTTACTTTCACTGGTTTACCAGCCAACATTTCTCAAGCTATCCAATACGCCAGAAATGCCACTTCTCAATTCAGCATCGATACTCTAGATATTTCAAGAGCTCACGGTGGTAACGTTGCCCATGCCAAATCTATCGCCGCTTACTTTCAGCACTCTGGTATTTTCCACAAGATCGGTGAAGCCAACAGCACTAAGATCACTCCTCCATCATACGCTAAACTAGCTTCTGAAGATCTGAAATCAGTTGCCATTGAAATCACTGCTCCAACCTCCAATGCTGAAGGCATCAAGGTGTCAAGAAAACAAATTGTTGATAAAGTCAACACACTAGGCCCACCCCGTGTCAAATACATCTCAGATATCAACAACTTGTTCATTAAAAGAGTTACTTCAGCCACTGAATCTTCTGCTAAACAAAACAATGTCTACGTTGTTCCATTGTCTAACAAGATCATCTTAGTCGCTTTAGATGCTGAAGATGAAGAATTTGCTCCATCTCAAGAAGAAATTGATGCCAGATTAAACAAAGTTGATGACTCTCTGAGTGAAATCAGACAATTGCAAGCTGACTTGAAGACTTCAGTCCTAGTTGTCCCAGAAGAAAAACAACAATTTATTGAAGGTCCAAAGGGTACTACTTTGAGGGCCATCTTATCATCATTTGAAAACTCAATTCTGTCCATCAAACTACATTCTGATGGTGAATCTACTGTGTCAAACAAAGTCTTCATCCAAGGTTCAAAGGCTGATGTCACTAAAGCTGAAAAGGAAATTGAATCATTATTGAAAGATGCTGAAGACGTCAAAGATATCTACTCTTTCCAAGCTGAAACCAAAGTTCCAACCAACGTTCTATCAAGATTGATTGGTAAGAACGGTGCTAACTTGAACCAATTGAGAAACCAATTTGGTGTTGAAGTTGATGTTGAAAAGAACCCAACAGGTGAAAAGGCTACGTTGACTATCACTGGTTACAAATTCAATGTTAAAGAAGCTGAACAATTCATTACTCAATCATCCAAGAAATGGGCTGATGAAATCACCAAGACTCTAGTTGTTCCAAAGAAATACAGACCATCCTTGATTGGTGCCAATGGTCAGTACGTCAAGAAATTACAAACCAAATACAGTGTCAGAATCAACTTCTCCCAGAACTCAGATGATGTTAGCATCAATGGTCCATCAAGAGGCGTTGTTAAAGCTGAACAAGAATTGAAAGATTTGCTAGACTATGAAATTGAAAATGGTTACACTAAAGAATTGGTTATCCCACAAAGCGCTATTTCTAGAGTTATTGGTCGTCAAGGTGAATCCATCAACAGAATTGCTGCCACTGCTGGTATTGACATCAAAGTTCAATCCGATGACAAAGATGCTGAAACCCGTACTATTACCTTGACTGGTTCAAGAAAGGGTTTGACCGAAGCTGAAAAGGCCATCAATGTCATTGTCAAGGAAGTTCAAGATTCTATCACTGTTGAGCTTGAAGTTAATCCAAAATACTTCAGAGACATCTTAGGTTCCAGAGGTTCTACCAAACAACACATCATTGAGGTTGCCGGTGGTGCTGAAGACAAAGAATACAGAAGATTATTACAAATCCCAGAACAAGGTTCTGAATCAAACAAGATTGTCTCATCTGGTCCAAAGGCTATTGTTGAATCTATCATTTCACAAATCAAGAAGATCGTTGCTGACAAGGAAAGTGCTGTCACTGAAAAGGTTGAAGTTCCAAAAGAGAAACACAGATTGTTGATTGGTCCAGCTGGTTCAGTTCGTCGTTCAATCGAAGAAGAATTTAACGTTACTGTCAATGTTCCAAAATTCGAATCACAATCCACTGAAGTCACCATTTCAGGTCTACCTGAAAACCTGGAAAAGGCTAAGGCCAAGATCACTGAATTGACTGCTGATGACTGGAAGGTTGAGGTTGAAGTCCCAGCTTACTTACATGCTGCTGTCTCTGAAAGAGGTGCTTTCACTAGAAAACTGAGAATTGAACACAACATTGAAGTTGAACACGGTGATGCTTCCAAAAAGGCTTTCAAACTATCTGGTGCCCTGCCATCCCCACCAGCTTCAGCTCTAGGCTCCGATGAAGAGACCATCAAATTCACCACTGCCGCCGATGAAACCACTAAGGATGAATCTGTCATTCCATGGAGATTAAAGGGTGACGATGAAGAAGTTGCCAAGATTGAAAAGTTGATCAAAGATGCTCTAGTCAAGTTAGCTAAGCATGACACTAATGGTTACTTGTGGGTTAAAGATCCATCCGTCTTTGGTAAAGTTGTTGGTCCACAAGGTTCACGTCTGAATAACATCAGAAGAAAATCTGGTGCCCAAATCTACATCCCAAGAAGCTCTGATAAAGTTAACAATGTTATCATCTTGAAGGGTGACAAGGATTCATTAGAAAAGGCTAAGACTTTATTGAGTACAGAAATCGAAAAGAAATAATTTTGATGGCATATATCTTGCATTTGATTAATAAACACTGTTAATTATGAACTGTTTTGTTTAATATAAGTAGTAGTGAGTCGTTTATTAGGTGTCTTCTTAGCGTATCTGGTTGGCCGGTAAAGGTAGAATGTCAAAGTTGGTTGTTCGATATAGTACTCTATATCAGTGGAACGTGATATCGACGTTTGAGGCTTCAAAATTAAGTACTAGATAATACCTTTCCAATTATAACTTATAACACTGTATATCACTAGATATGTACGTTTGTAACTTTGATGACCAAGAAATCAAAGCTCATGATGGCGGCGCCGCCCTATTATGCGAATAAAACGATTTCGCGAATTATCACCGCTCAGCTACTAAGAAATTTAAAACCTTAGTTTTATACTTGCATTAATTCAAACACAAAGCTATTAAACGTTTAAATGGGTAGCATACTGCAGTAAACAATGCTCTAGCTTTGTAATGGATATATTTTCATGCCATTTAAATTGTTTCGAAAAACTTAGATTTTATGTTGTGTGTGATTTGGGCCTCTCTGGATAAAACTTTTAGGTAATTTTTTTGATATTATGAAAAATCGACTTCATTAATATTGTCGACACGCATAAAACAGATATCTGATCATATGAAGCGATACGCCTTGGCCATACCGTAGCTTCCTGAACCACCTAGGAGTAAATCCGCTGCTCATTGAATGCAATTTCTGACCTTGCCGTGGGGACAAAAAAGTTTCGTCCGACGGAAATTATTATTACTACTGCGAAACAGACAGGACTATTGCAGTTCATGAAGGCTTAGGCACAGCTTGTGGCTTGATCGAATTACTATACTTGTTGCTACTAGTGGATACAGTAAGTATCCTTACACTAGTATTTAATATAAGGTTTATGTATGAATTCGTAAGTTTACCTACTCATGGACGGCCGGCCGAACCTCACGAGAAGTTAAACGCCGTCTAATGATATCTACGTCGAGCTGACATGAACGCTGGCCAAGTCGAATACTAAATTAAACAAATTTCAATATATTATTAATGCACAAATTATGATGAAAAGTGGGTCAAAAACTAGTTCTGCTGAGCAATAAAGTCATCAATGTCGATTTCTAGAATTGGAGCATCACCAGCGTTAGAGACCTTCTTCTCCTTCTTGGCCTCTCTCTTTTCAATCTTATGTAGTTTAGCCAATGGACCAAAACCGACGATGTCATTACTTAGTTTGAATGGGTTTAAGAAACTGTTGACTTTCTTAAAGTTTTCGCCAAGTAGGACGATTTCGTGAATGATATCTTCGATACAGATGATACCTTCATCACCTAGTTTGTCTTCAACAAGCTGGTTATCGTTTAGTTTGACAGTTTCTGGTTCGCCTTCCTCGTTCTTGACGGTGGTGGTACCTCTCTTTTGGATTAATTGTCTGACTGATTGTAAAGATGGTTTACCAATAACGGTGTATGGGGAGATCAACTTTAATAATGGGTAAATAGTTTCTGTTAATTTGATGAAGACACCAGTGTTTGTTTGGGTTAATCTTAGGAGCGTTAGGACCTTGAAAGCTTTGGATGGGATCTTGACACCGTGTGGGCCTGGAACTCTGACGATGAAGTATAAGGTTGGTTCACCACTGTAGTTGGTTTTGGTCTTTGAACCATCGTTAGCGATCTTTTCGATTGTGTGGTTGGCATTCAGTCTTTCAACTTTAGAAACTCTCTTGATTCTCTCTTGTTCTCTCTTGGTAGCAAGGTTCTTAACGACTAAGGTCTCAGCTCTAACGAATCTTTGTTTTCTTTGGGAAGATTTTCTCTTTCTATCTTGTTCTTGTTCTCTAGCCTTTTCTTGTTTGGCGATTCTGGTTCTTTCAGCGTTTCTTCTCTTTTTTAGAAGTATTTCTGGGTTTGAGTTTAGTTCAACCATGGTGACAGGAGTTTATGATGTGTGGATGATGAGAAATCAAAGGGTTGGTGACGTTTGATGTACTAATCTTTTATTTCTTTTACCTCATCGCAGTACAAAAAAAAAATTTCAAAAAATTTCAAATTTGTTGCGCTTACCAATTTCGCGAAAAGAGCTGATAAGGACCACATAGAGAGTGCCATTTGACACAAAACTGGTATTCACCTGCTTCTTTGTGGGGAAGCCGGTTGAGTTGAGAAGCTAAGGTAGTGATGTCTGATAATAATGGTATCTTTTGAAGCACAGAAAAATTAGCTCTACCCCAGATTTCAGAGGATGATGCTTTGTGGGAGACTTGCATAACTAGGCATAATTCTCTCTTTATCAAATAAACTCTAGTTTCGGAGCAAGTGGACATTGTTAAATCACTCCGGACACACATTGTTGAACTTTTCAAGCAATAAGAAACTCTCAGAGTACTTCACTTTCTATAGAGAAACCTATACGACCCTCATACTCATACAATTCAGGATGAAGCTTACTATACTATTCGCCCTGCCGCTACTTGTGATGGGTATTCAGCTTGACCCATCGAATCCTGACTCCATCAGGACTGCCGCAGGGACTATTGCTGGTCATATATTGGACTACTACAACACAAGTGATCCTGACAGACCACTGGGACTGTTTATCCCTCCGTATTTCTGGTGGCAGTCCGGTGCCGCCTGGGGGTCATTGCTGGACTATTGGTTCTATACGGGTGATACACAATATAATCATTATATTAAGGAGTCCCTATTAGCTCAAGTCGGGGAGAATAAGGACTACGTTCCACTAAACCAAACAACGACCGAGGGTAACGATGATCAGGCATTCTGGGGTATAACAGTCATGGCTGCCGCCGAGAGAGGGTTTGAGAACCCTAATAGCTCAGAACCACAGTGGCTTTACCTAGCTCAAGCAGTTTTCAACACGATGAGTCTCAGATGGGATGACCATGACGCCTGTGAGGGTGGGTTGAGATGGCAAATATTCCAATGGAACTCAGGTTATGATTACAAGAATGCGGTCTCCAATGGGGCTTTCTTCCATTTGGGCGCCAGATTAGCCAGATACACGGGAAATAATACCTACGTTGAATGGGCGACCAAGATTTGGGATTGGATGGAAAAGGAACAGATCATTGATGGGAATAGACATTACTTACTTGTTTTTGATGGTGTTCACCTTGATGGGGAAGCTGGAAATTGCTCCCGAGTGTCGCCTTTACAATGGAGTTATAATGCAGGCCTATTGTTGAGCGGTACAGCTTACCTGTTTGACCATACACAGGATCCAATGTGGGAAAACAGAATGTACAGACTGTTGACAGGCCTAAGTGCTTTTTTCAAAGAAGGCGTGATGTATGAAGCTGCATGTCAACCCGTTGGGATTTGTAACAATGATCAAAGATCATTTAAGGCTTACCTTTCTAGATTCTTGGGGTTAACAGCTCAGTTGCAACCAGGAACTAGAGAGACTATCAACAACTACTTAAGGAATTCAGCAGTGAATGCTGCGGCATCTTGTGATGGTGGTTATGACGGTGTCACTTGTGGTTTGAATTGGCAGTTGGGTTATTATGATGGTAAGTACGGTCTTGGTGAGGAGATGGCCGCTTTGGAAGTGATACAGAACTTGCTATACAACTACGTACCAAAACCATTCACCGCTGTAGACGGTGGTAACTCTACTGGTGATGGTAATGCCGGTATGGATAAGCTTAGGAGTCAGGATCAAAAGGCCCTGGTTATAGGGAAGAAGGACAAAGCTGGTGCCGCTTTAGCTACTGCTTTCGCAGGCTTGAGTCTTATAGGGTTTTCACTATGGACTATTTTATAATGACACAATTAATGTTATTTTGAGAATTCCCCAATCGTAGTCTACAAAGCATCAAGTGAATCATCAGGTATAGCTATATTATACTCTCATCGTCTATTATTCAGTACCTTCTCTTTTGAACAGCTTCAATAAGTCGAAAGTATTCGATAGAAGTTCATAAACCCCGGAATCATCAGAATAAGCAGCTTGGACTTGGGTCTCCACTTTCAGCAAACTTTGTCTTTCAATAACGTCAGCTAGACCCACGACTAAATATGGGGCAAATTCACAGTACCATCTATGGTTCCATGCCGTTAGCTTAACAATAGCTTCGACGATTTTATCATCCAAAATGTTTAGCTTCTTTTCAATTTGTTGTGGTGACAGATGGCCATTTTGGTTGTTTTCACCATTAGAGGCACCTGATTTAGCCAAAGCCTTGGTTAGTTGTTTCTTCAAGTTCTTTGATTCTATTTGGTAGTATTTTAATAAATGTCTAGTTGAGTTTGGAGCAAATCTTTCTTCCAAGGCATTTTGGAAGGCACCAGCAGCTTCTTTGTAATGATGTAATCTAAAGGCCACCAGACCTAGGTATTCCCATTCTAGTGGTAGTTTTTCATACTGTGTCTTTTGAGCAGCAAAATGAATGGTTTCTGCTTGCCACATTGTGTAAGTTTTCAAGTCTTCATACAGAAGCATGAACAAGTTATCTAACCATCTTTCACATAATCTCTTCTTCTTGAATGAGTTTGAGTCATTGGTGGCTGTGGTTGATGAAGCAGAGGAAGAAGTTGTGCCTGTAGCGGCACCATTGCCATTAGTCTCTGGAATGTTGGTGGTTGATGTAGACTTGATCTTGTACTCTTCTTCCATAACGAAGATCTTGGCTCTGTATTTCAACAGAGCTTCCCAACCAGTTTTGTGGACAATCAATGTCAAAATTTCATAAGCTTTGGCAAATGTCGACTTTAGATTAGCAGCTTGTAAGTTCACTAACGATTGGTCTATGGATTGATGTTCTTCAGCAACTTTTTTGGAATCTAAACCTGAAACATCTTCGATGTGAACATCGACAGGCATTGGTAAATGGATCTTCTCAGGTGGAGCTGGTATGATTCTCTTCAGATGGAACTTCTCTTTGAAAGCAGCCATTGGACATGAATTCAAAGTCAATAGAGCATTTTCAACATCACCGGCTTCCAAGTAAGTTTTAGATAGATTAGCCCAAGGACCGAATTCTGATGGCGCGGAGTTGACAGCACGGGTAGCTGAAACTAAAGCGTGTTCGTGTTTACCCTTGCCAACTAGGAATTCAGATTGAAGGACTAATAGGTTAGCATCTCTTGGGTTCTTTTGAATACCTTCATGTAAGACTCTCACGGCTTTGACTTCTTCATTTTGTAGGAACAGTAATCTCACGATTAAACTGACAACTGATTCTTCCTTTTCTCTCAAACGGTTCAAGATGGCAGCAGCGTATTCAAATTGACCGGTTAATTCAACAGCTTTGAAGAAGGCATCAACCAAGTAGTTTTGTGTCAATGATGGGGTTTGAAGTTCTGGAATACAACCAACATTTGGACCTTCAAAGAACAACAGTTCAAAAGCATCAAAGAATTGGGTAGCTAGCTGGACACTTGAGAATGGATTTAAATTCTTGGACTCAACGATGGCGTTGACTTGTTCATTGTCTTCTTCTGCAGTCAGCAATGCCCTGATGATGGCACTTGCATAGACTTCAGTCCATAACTTCTCAGTCTCCTGTAACTTCTCACCAAACCCATCAATGATATACGAGCTGACATGGCCCGGTATGTTGACAACAACGATGACATCAACTCTGGAGAAGGCGTTGTAAGAGGCATAGATAGCCTTGCTAACTTTGTAGGCCTTGGCTTTGCCAAACCATTGCTGTGGGGAGGCGCCGATAACGTCAGCCAATTGGTGCAAGTGGGCGGCAACGGAGGAGGAGCTGGAGTTGTCCAGACCAGTGTAGTATAGATAGGTACCGATCTATAGTGCAAAATGTTAGTAACTTGGTCAAATCATGTAACAGATCTCCAGATCAACACTGGATAACAACATACCTCTCCACTCTTACTGCCAGGGACGTGTTTGGTCAAGCTCACCAAGTCTGGTGGCCCCAAGTCCTGGAACATCTTGATCTTGCTGGCCCTCTCATCAATGGAGGCGCCTGGTCTGTCTTCTTTGACTCTGTGATGGTTGTTAGTTTACAGCTTGGACGAATAATTAGGCGCAGCTGGCTCATTTAAAACACGATCCAGAAGGGCTGAAACCGCGTGGAAAAAGCCAGAAGCACACAATTGGTTGCAGCACAGGAGCACTTACTCAGGAATTGACCCTTGTGTGAAGCCCATTATTCTGTGTGTGGATCTGTGGGCACTTTGTTGTCTTTGTGTTTCCCTGGCTCAGACATTCGAGATTTTTGTTTTATAAAGATCTTGCTTACGTCATCATGCTAAACAGAACACAGACACAGACAGTCAAGGACAGAGTCATCGAACCGGCTAAAGCTGAGAAGTAGACGTGTTTTACTGCGACAGAGAGTAGCAGGGACTTGAAAGCTAAATACTGCCACGGAGACGGAGATATCCCAATGTTACAAGAAAGTGGGCCTTTAATGACCACCGTAGTTCAGAAATAACAAACAACTCATTAAAATCACATTAGTATACACATTTCATTTGACATCAGTCATCTTTTCATCCTCATCCTGTAGTTTGTTAGTACCTCATCGGCAGTTGTCATTAACACGTCATACTTACATCTTCCTCATCGCTTAAAGACCAGTCTTTAGCTGTTAGACAATACTTCTCAGGAGGCAGTCTGATACCAAAACCAGGCATTATAGGAGGCAGGGTCTTCTTATTTCTCTCAGCTGCAAGCTCTAGCAGTAGCTCTTTAGGCGTGACTGGGTTGAATTGGTAGTTTGTTCTGGCAGCAATGGCTAGTCTCACGTCGTCTGTCGTTATCTTCTGGCCAGCAGCAGCAGTGCTCCCATTGGAAGAGCGTGAGTGGTCGTTATACACCACAGCGTCTTTCAGCACACCGGCAGTGTATCCTGTTTGATTGTTAGTTCAGGCTTCGCTTTATTGTGCTGTTTTGGTGCCAACTCACTGTGTGCAAAGTCCATCAGCTGGAGAGGGACATGGTCCTCATAGCTCGTGATTTGCTGGGCTGCCAGGATCAGGTGCAGAATACGGGCGTCTCTTGGGATCACTGGCTCGTCGGTGCCATCAGCTCCGTTGTTGTCGCTCATCTGTGGCGCTGAATTGTGCGGTTTCCTGGCTGTCTTATGTATGTTCTTTGTCTTTGTTGATGTTTAATTTTTCAAATCTCGGGCAAAGCTGAGTGCGAACAAAGAACAGAGAGAGACTACACTGGGGATCTGCAAGCTCTCTCGCTAGTAGTCTGCTACAGGCATAGGATCTTCGAGATATAACCAATTGATGGCTTTAGTAAACACACATGTCACAGATCACAATTCATCCTTGGTGACTTCTTCAACTGGCTCCTTGGCTAGACCAATGGAGGCTAGAGTGACTTCTTTCAAGATTTCACCATCTTCACCAATTTCACCAGTACCAACAATGGTAACGTCGACAGCTGGTTTGTCACCTCTGGCCTTCTTGACGTTTTCAACCTTGGTGACAACATCGAAACCTTCAACAACTTCACCAAAGACAACGTGTCTGCCGTCTAGCCATGGGGTCTTGACAGTGGTGATGAAGAATTGGGAACCGTTGGTGTCCTTACCGGCGTTGGCCATGGACAATTTACCTGGCTTGTCATGTTTGACTAGGAAGTTCTCGTCTTTGAACTTGTTACCGTAGATTGACTTACCACCTCTACCGTTTCTGTCCGTGAAATCACCACCTTGGATCATGAATTGGGAGATGACTCTGTGGAAGATGGAGTTGATGTAACCAAAGTCTGGGTCTTCTGAGATGGTCAATTGTCTGAAGTTCTCAGCGGTCTTTGGAACGACAGAACCGTACAGACCAAAGATGACACGGCCCAAGTATTCTTCCCCATGGTTGATGTCGAAGTAGACTTTGTGGGTGATTGGGGCGTCGACTGGCTCAGCAGCAAAGACAGAGTTGGCGAAGAAGGCAACAGCAGCGACAACGGCAATGGCAGAACCAATTAGCTTCATTGTGGTGTAATTGACGTTGATTGAGTAGAAGAGAAGTGGAACAGGTGGCCGATTTCTTTATCAACTTGGCTTCTCGAAAAGTGAAAAATTACGAGCGTACAGCGTAGAATCATGAATGCGATCATTAAAACGTTAATTGGGAGCTCCCAAATTCTCTATTTAACAGATTTCCCACCTCTCTTCAGAGCCTGTATGCTCAATTCATCATCAGCAAGCAAATTGGAGGGTGTTGGCTCGTGTGAATTTTGTTGTGGCTCGTCTTCGTCTAGGTATGTAGGCTTACTGTTCAATGAGATGTTGAACAAATTGTCCACTGTGGCCTTGGTCAAGATCTGTTCTGATTTAGGAAGACCAGCAGAGGTAGTTGTAACTGTCGGAGTAGCTGGTGTGTATGGAGTGTTGCCTATCGTTCTTGGTCTAGAAGATGAAGCCGGTGTATTGCTTGTTGGATCACTAGCTTGGAACTTGTAGGTATGCCCATCTGAAGGTGTGAACTGAGCCAACGTTTGCATCTTGTTGAATGCCTGGTTCAATGACAGCGCGGAACTCAGCAGTCTATTGGAAATCACGTCTTTCACATTAGGAGCCATGTACACGTTAGCACCAATGATATAGTAATCACTAATTGGGTCAGCTCTCTCTGGGTTGATTCTATTCTGTTTTCTAATGATCCAAAAATCCGGTTCACGACGATGCAGTATCACAAATTCGATCCCTGTCATCTTCTTCAACTGTTGCTCGATTTCCTGACTGCTGATCTGTTGGAAATGCTCGTTGAATTGTGTTTGCATCTTTACCACTTGGTTGTTCGATGCTCTGTCAAAGAAGGGCGATTGGGAGAAGTATTCCAGCACATTATCCGTTCTCAGCCCCAATTGTTGGATGAATTCAGGACTCTTCCACTGCAGTTCGTCTAGGGGAGTGTCATCAGCCATTGTCAGTGAATTGTGAGCGTTTATTCAGTCGAGATGTAGCTCTAGTTGAACTGTTTACGGCTCTTCATTTTGATAGATTCTGTTGCGGGTAATGTTTAGAGTTTCGCGAAATTTTCGCGAATTTTCAACTTTTTTCCAACATGAAGAAGCATCAATTACAAAGAGACAAGGCAGACTAGTTGTACAAAAACTCCAGCATTACTCACATCAAAATGTTCACAAGAAGCATAAGACCATCCCTAATAAGACTTTACTCCACTGCTCCAAGAGTGCCTAAACCAACACAAGAAATCCCAGACGTGAAGGCCTTTCTAACAAAGATCGGTCGTGGGTTGATAGAGCATGAAGAACAGTTCCCAACTTGGGAATCTCTATTCAAGATCTCATCCAGAGAACTAAAGGAGAAGGGGATCGATGTCACAGATAGAAGGTACCTATTGAACCAACTACAGAAGTTCAGAGTCGGTGAAGATAAGATCAAAGAACATAAATTGGGGAAGAAGTCATACTACGGTGGTGAAAGAAACAGAAGAGAAAGACTGGCCAGATTGAGCGCTGAGGCTCGTGCTGAAAGATATGCCATTGAAGATGCTCAAAACAACTAAGCTGGCGGTGTCAAGGTGTTGCGTACGATAGTGGGTCATTAAAGTTCATGTAAATAATAAATAATTTAAGTCATAAAAGAGTAAATACCTGTACGTCGGCTTGTCTAACACATTCTATGAGATGCCCGTGTCTATTTGTGCCCTGGTATGGTAGTTGGCTATTCGTTGTAAAACTTTCTTAGTTCAGATGCTAGCCATTGTGCCTCCTTATGCATATCCTCTTCAGTTCTTTCAAACCTTTGATCATCAGGCTTGACAACTTCTTTATTCTGCTTAGCTTCTTCTTTTCTCTTATAGAAATCCTTCAGAGCATCGTCAATGTCGTATTTTGGATCTGTGAGTTTTTCATAGATCTTATCACCTATGTTCTTCTTACTCGTCCTTGGAATGATATGAGCATGTAGGTGTGGGACGGATTGGCCTGCTTCAGGACCATCTTGGATAGCGATGTTTAATGAATCGGCTTTGTAGATGTACTCAATGAATGTATGCACTTTCTGTATTGTTTCCATGAAGTCTAGGCTTTCTTCTGGTGTCAAGTCCTTCAGTCTAGGGACATTTCTCAGCGGGACAATAAGGACCTTTTAGCGGTGTTAGTGATCTTCTGACTCCTATGATTCGATTGTGACTTAGTACTCACATGACCGGGGACAATTGGCTTTAGGTTCACCAAGGCATATGAAAATTTGGTTTTCTGTGACTTTGTTAGCTGAGATCACCTCATGATCACTGGATGGTTCCAACTCACGTAGAATACCTATTGTTGTTAGTACACATCAACCGCACAAGATTCTATACCACTCACCTGTTCTGTGACGATGAACTTTGAGAAGCGGATCACTGTGCCTATGTTTGTCATATTGTGACCAGTATCTTCTATGTCCACAAACAGACTCCCGTCAATTGGAGTTCCACTAGTGAGTTGAAAGTTGACACCACTTTGAGTGCCTCACCTAAAATTCCAATCTTCGCGGGGATCCTGAAAAAGCGGTTGAAACATCCCGATCGGGAAAGTGCCGAATCGGGATAAATTTCTTGCAGATAAGTTGTGGCCAATAGGCGATGGAGCCACGTTGATCAAACGGTGGCAAAACGGTGTGAGAGTACGACACTTAGAAAGGGAGTACCAGTGACAATCACTTTCAACTATCAATAACTAGGCACTAGACTTAAGCCATAACCAACTGGGAAACTACAATCATCATTGGAATAAAGCGCATCAAGCGTGTACATCTATAGCTCTAGATAATCTATTTTTCGTTGGCTTTACCGAAGTATTCCTTGGAAGCATCAACTTCTGGTTTGATGGTCAATTGACCTGGGGTCCAGTTACATGGCAAGACTTCACCGTTGGCTTCGGTCCATTGGAAGGCTTCTAGTAATCTGTAAGTTTCTTCAACGTTACGACCAACTGGTAAATCGTTGATGGTTGATTGTCTAACAACACCGTTTGGATCAATGACAAAGATACCTCTTAAAGCAATACCAGCATCTTCGATCAAGACACCGTAGTCTCTTGATAGGGAGTGGTTGGTGTCAGCGATTAATGGGATGTCAACTGGACCTAAACCACCATCTTTTCTTTCAATGTTAGTCCAGGCTAATAATGAGTATTCAGAATCAGTGGAGGCGAATAAGATTTCAGCACCCTTTTCTCTGAATTTCTTAGCAGCTTCAGAGTAAGCAATGATTTCAGTTGGACAGACAAAGGTGAAAGCCAATGGAATGAAGGCTAAGATAACCCATTTACCTTGCTTGGTGTATTCTTCTAAGGAGACTTCTTCGAATAGACCGTTAACGACGGCGGTTTTCTTGAAAGCTGGAGCTGGTTTTTGAACTTGAGCGACCATTGTGTATGTGTGGATGTTTGGTGGAAACTGATGATGGTTTTAAATTGTTGTGGCATGGAGATTTTTTTAGGGGGATTTCTGTCGTTTATATACTTTTGACGCCTGGGCCTGGAAAAGATTCTGGATGTTCCATAGCTGATAAATTCAAATCGGAGCATAGAAATCAGCTGTGAACACAGGCAGAACAACTGTAAACGGGTCAATTGGGCCAGAATAAGCAGCTGCGTGTACTCTGAGCACGCTAAACACCTCAGAAAACACCCAGATCCAGCACTGCTCCTCCCAGAGCCCCTCCTGCCTTTCTGGCCTTACTCCTCTTTGGGCGTTTGTCTCGATCTGGCTTTTAAACTTTAGACACATAAAAAAGGCACCGATAAGCTAATGCGAAGACACAGGCCAGCGAGCAGGGATCCCAGCTACAGTTCCAAAGTCCCCTAACAACTCCCAACACCCAACCAATCTTCGCCACCGGTCAACTCGCCCATTTCACATGCTCCAGGCCCAGACGCGCTCTGCTTTGTAAGATGCGGCCCGGACCGTAGAACCTCTTAGAAAAGCCACACTTTTCCGTCTGCTCCTAAAGTTACTCGCGCTTTTTAACCGCTTTCTGAGCGTAGAGGGTTTACACTACCGCCTGACAAAGATGGTTACTACGGAGAGGGATATGATGATGGGGCATAAATTTCGTAAGTGCGTTACCTAAGAAGGAATGGTGAATAGCGGTGGAGGTTGTTCACTGCTCGGTGTGTGGTTGGGCACCAGTGGTACCTGTAGCGCCTGGAATATGGGTCAGATCATCTTCTGGAAGCAATTCATGAGCTTCTGCGCGGACTCTCTCACGGTCTCTTCTTTGTTCATCTCTGGCGATTCTTTCGTTTAATTGGATCAGGAAACGGTTGTGTAAGGGCATGAAGAAACTAGTGAAGAATAATACCACTTCGACACATCTGTTGCAAAGGAATTGCAGAGCTGGATGTCTTCCTGGTGCTGGATCAAGTAATGACATTAGTTTTGAAACAAAGGCAGTGGACAGACCATCAAAGGTAATCCCATTCATGTGAAGTACAGCAAGAGCACGTAGTGGTGAATATAGGGCATGACCAAAATCACGAGGTAGGAAATTTCTGGCTTGTCTCACAAATTGTCTGTTTTCAGGTCTTGTAATGCCATAGACGATGAATGCCAAACCTACCAGAACCTTCAAATAAACGTTTGGAATGGGATCAATGATGAAAAAGTAGACCAACACAAATTGAAATAGAAGTGAGATCAGTCTCGTCAGATGGAACAGTTGAATTGCAGGAATTCTTAACCCCAAACCAAAGCCAATACCGGCACCGTTAGCGCCTACTTCCACAGGATTCCCAGCTGGGGCAACTGGAGGCCCCTGACCAAATAAACCCTGTTGTGGTAATGGACGAATCTCAATGTGCTCAGCGCCCACGATGTCCTCCTCTTCAATGACAATTTCTGGTTTTTCAATAGCGACACCTAGCGTAGATAGTTGTGCAAAACCAGATGGAGAAAGCATCACGTATGGATTTGATGGGTCAGAATCATTAATGATTATTTGTGAGCTTGATAATGAGACATGTCTAGGACCCTGTGGTGTATCGATTGAGATCTTGTAGACGATAGACGACGTCTGTGTTTGGTCAACGTGGAGGTCAACACCATCTAAAGAGGCAACTTCAATGGTTCTACCAGTTAGTTGTACCCCTTCTGGTAAAGCTGGAGCACCATTGGTGATATCTTCAATGGAATCTTCATTTGTGGTTGCTGTTGGCTCATCTAATGTTGGTATAGGTTCATCAGCAGCAGTGGAAGTTGAAGCAGTATCAGATGGTGGTACAGTGGTAGCATTTGGTGTAGGGTGTGTATCTTGAACCAGCACAGCCTCAGTAGGATGTTCCACTAAGGAACCACTTCTCAACTGTTGTCTTAACCTTTCATCTCTTTGAACTTCAGCTTCAAAGTTTGGGTTAGGTTCACGAGGTAGGAACTCAAATAATGCACCTCTTTGCAAATCATTCCAAAACCCACCTGAGGCCTGCTGTGGTTCTGGCTCTTTAATGACAAAGTGTAATGTGACATTCTCTGTGGAATTTGGAAAAGTTTCTCTCAATAGTGCATTTTCAGATAGGATACGGCCAAAGTAAATGACTTTGATATCTCCTTCTGAAACCTGAGCAGAGCCGGTGTATTGGTCGATGATGTAGTTTTTAATGATGAAAATGTTGGTATCCAGCCCAGCATAAAACTTGTTGGTTCTGACTATGGATTCAGTTGGGGATGATAATTTGACCAAGAAGTCAGCTTTTCTCTTAACGTAGAAAGTCAAATCACCTAATGGTGCAATGTCAAGTTTCAACAAGTCGCCCAGAGTTTGGCTGTTATCAGTGATAACTTCACCACCATTGAATTCCAAACGTTCAATATCATCAGCGGACAAATCAGTATGGTCCACAATGGTCTCTATCAAAGAGTTGATCGAAGCGTTTAAAGTCTCTCTTGTGGTAATCTTCTTCCCCGTGCTTAGCTTCAGTACCACATTCATCATCGTTGGTCTGATGTTTCTTGTGCCCAATTGATCCACATTGAACTCAACTCTCAATCTTTCATTGTAGTTGACTTGCTCCAGGAATTCCGATAGTGGTTCATAAGATTGGACCTCTCTGTGTCTATGGAAAATCTTCAAAGCTCTTGGATTCAAATCACCACCTTCCTCCTGAGATCTGATACTGATGATCTCTTTAACATCGGCAATGGTGTTGTCTAATGTCGTCTGAATGATCTTGTTGGAGATGGTAAAGTGGGTGAAGTCAGAACTCCACAGTTCCAAAGTGATCCGTTTGGAGGGAAGTACAAACGTTAAATCCTTTGATCTTGACATATGGATACCTGAACCGGGGCAATTCGTAGTGAGTTCTAGACTAAAACCAGTCTTAAAATCAGATTGGAACGTATAGAGCACTGCACAAAGGGTATTCCTATGGCACAAACGAGCTTTGGTGTCTTTTTCTAGAAATCGCGAATTTTTTGGTTCGTGGTGTACGGGTGTTGCGTCAGACGCGTACGTAAGAGCGGTCTTTGTTTTGCTCATTTAAATGGGGATCAAATAAGCGCTTCGAGGTGTTTATGAGTATATTATACTTTAAAATTTAGACTATCAGGGTACCTAGCGGCTAGTGCGACTTCAAAGGGTCCCATGTCGCGAATTGGCAATGATAGCTAGATTAAATCACTATAGTACTATTGATCAACCAGCCAGTGCTGTATATTTTAGCGTGCAGAAAAGTTGAAATTGCTGCATGTACATGGTACTGAGTACTCTCAACTTCCCAACACTTGAACAGACTGAGCGCTCGATTGTGATTCGTCTATATTCCTTCCATTGATTACGTCATACAGGCGATTGATGTTTTTTCGCGGCTGTCAAAAAGCGCCTGTCACAAAACGTGTAAGTTATAGACTAGATCTGCTCCGTTTCCACCTGCAAACCACGGTAGAGTAGCGCAAAGCAAGCCCACAACACGATGTCCATCGATAGCACGCTGCACAACAAGAAACAAGTAAGTTGATCCAGGCTGCACGAAACAAGTGCCCTGGAATGTTTTCAAGGTCCCGATATGGTGCTGGGGGGCTCTATCCCTTTCCACAGCCAAGCCAGCAGAAGCAGCTCTATTTCTGCATTTCTTAAAAGGCGCTCTCTTCTAGTATCCAAGCCGTCTTACCATACTGCACAAATCCACATCAAGTGAGTATCTACTTCCCCGTCCTCCCCTTCTTATCTCTCTTGTTCTCGAGTACTAACGGAGTTTATTTCAGTCACTGGCAGCTGCGTGATTTAGTCCATCAATCCTCAACAAACAAGAACGAGATCCTGTATACATTCGATGATTCCATTAGAGCCACAGACAAGGAAACGAACGGAATCACCACAGTCACCAAGTTGGATTACCACCCCCGCTGTTTCAAAGAGCTTGATAACAATATTGTCAGTGGTGGTGTCATCAGCTCAACCAATAACGATAACCTTGATACCAGCCTAAATTGTTCATTCATGGACCGATTGTTATCACCCTCTATTACTCCTAGATCAGATTCATCATGGAGAGGGTTGTTCACTTTCTATAACAGAGATACCAACCTCAACTCAACAATAAGGTTAGGTTCATTAATCAACAACAGCGTGCCACTAAGCAAGGTCTCCAACGGCGAATATTCTTCATTTGTGAGCAATAACGATAAGTCACTCTACACCACTTCCATTAGTAACTCACAGATTGTGATCAAAAGCTCCATAAATTTTGATACTCCATTGAACCATTCTGCATTATCAGATGATCAAAAGACATTAGTTGTCGTTGGTGATAGTTCAAATATTTTTGTGTTACATCCAGACCAGATGAGAGATGGCTGGTTACGCCAGGATAATATTATTGAAACTCCATCTGGGTTTGGGTTCTCAACTTTTTTTGATTCTTCAGGTTTCCATTTTGCCACTTGTTTCCAAGATGGTACTACTTTGATCTATGATGTTAGAAACCTGGGCAGAGGTCCATTGAAGGAAATTCACTCTACGAGAAGAAGCACCGTCAATGGCGCATTCAGATGTGTTAAATACTCTAGAGATACAGATCATTTGTTGATTATCAGTGAACATGGCGGTAGAGTTCATGTTGTTGACACCAGAGACTTCAACAATCATCAAGTGATTTTGTTACCAGTGAATTCACTACCAACAGATTCAAGCCATCCAAGCTCCACATCATTGAACAACAGTCGTAATTCAAATGAAAACAAGTCTAATGCGCTCGCTCCAAAAGCCCTGGATTACAATGACGTTCGGAACTATGAAAACAACCTGGATCAAACCCAACCTAGAATTCACAATCGTGATCATCCTAAACCCTTTTCTTTTGATTCAAAAGGTTCAAACAATTTCAATCTACTGGCAGCTGAAACGACCAAGGAAAAAGACAATGGCGAAGAGGGTTTGGTATCGGGTGGCAACGAGCTGCTTCTCAATCAGGCAAAATCAACTACTAGCATCACTGGCTCTGAATCTGACTATTCAGACTACGAAATCAGCGGTGTTGATTGGGCTGAGACCGATTCAGGCTCACAAATTATCATTGGCAGTGAAAAGGGATTGATTAGCTGGGACATCGACCACTCATCGATTAGAAGATGATAGATCATAATTATAGATGGGGTTTCTCACCTATGCATCTGAAATGTTTTCATTAATATCGTACAGCTCCTAATTTTAATGACTCAGTTCATAGCGTTTCAGCTTACCAGCTTTCTCACGGGGTGCAACGACTCTAGCCTCGAGAGGCATGATTATTTGCTCATATGCAGCAAAAAGGCTGTCTTAACAGCCGTATTTTAGTGACTCACTGGGCTATATAGCCAACTATTTAGGATCTAGATCATGATAAGTCCTGCGGCTATAAAGTTTAGGGTTATGATAATCCAAACGCTATTGATCATGAGCGGCATATAGAAGCACCGAACCAATGGCAGCGCTTCTTGAAAGCCTAGAGCCCTTCCCAGCTTGTGTAGGTTTACAGCGGGACAAACCTTGCACGGGCATCGAGCACCAGGGCCTCTGGCATGAGTAATTCCCAGCTTATCTTCCGTGTTTGGTGTTGGGCCTTCGGAGTTATCAGCTGCTGTAGTGAGAACTGTAGGTACAGCAGAGTGGACGGGACATAAGTGCGCTCAGTCAGCCTCTTTGGATGAGCGTAGCGGCCGCAGTTCTGGTCTGTTCGGCAAGCACCCAATTCACCCAGGAATCTGGCGATTGGCCCCAGCGCGACGGCGACTGTCGCAGCGACCGCCTCTCCGGAAGCTCAGAACTCAGATAGAAGCGCTGCGTAGAAGTTTCGAATAAGTTTTCCCGCGAAAAAACGCATATAAGCGCATTTACGACAGGAAACTTTCCTTTTTCGTCTGTTTAAAGTCCCCAATTTCCGCCCTTCCTACTCAAAACTTCAGGCCCAAGTTTTTAAAACAAAAGTCACCTTCTACAGGCCAATTCAGGCTTAAGCAGAGCACAGAGACAAGCCCCTGAGGCCACACAAAACCCCACCACAGCCTCCTCCCGCCAGCGGCCCCTCCACGCGCAGAAGGCCCTCCCACTCACTCTCCCGCCCAGCTCACACTCCACTGGTTGTGTCAGGCCCACAGGTCAGAAGAAACCAGTACGCTAGCGCCTGTTGCCACCCAAAGACCAAAACAGACTAAGAAAGTTCATATACTACAAAATGGCCCAAGAACAAGCAATGAGTCAGTCGGCAATAGCCAATGCGAAGGCTAAGAAGTCCAGATACAGAGTCCCCACCGTTTGCAGCGTTTGCCGTCGTCGTAAGATGAAATGTGACAAGGCTAAACCTCACTGCTCATCATGTGTCAAGAACGATACCACACATCTATGTATGTACGAGGAACAGCCATGGGCTGCAAACAATGAGGTGCAAAGATTGAAGGACCAGATCTATTCCCTACAACAGCAGAACAATGAATTGAAGAATTTGTTGAATCAGAAATCCATCAGCTCATCTGAAGACACATCACCAGAAAGTGCAAATTACAATTTGATCATTCCAGACCAGACACCATCTGATCCTGTGCTTGAGTTAAGTCGTGATTTTGACTTGTTAATGTTGAAAGAAGCCAAGATGGCTCATTATGGGTCAACTTCCTATATGGCCGTTGTGTCTAATGATCCAATCTTGAAGAATATGTTCAAAAGATTTTTAAACATGCAGACGATGGGTATCAATTTCAAAAAGTTCTTCCTATATGACCAAGGGTTCCGTCCTGTCAATGACGGTCATTGTCCTCTGCGAACACCACAAGGTAAAGATGGTAGTGTGTTGGAGCCGGATTTCAACAAGACACAAGAAGAGCTAATTGCCTCCATCAACAAGATCTTACCAAAGAAAGAAGTTATTGAAGCCCTAGTTGACCATTTCTTTGCTGAAGCATATGTCTTTGTCCCATTCATCGACGAGAAGTCATTCAGAAAGAACATGGAATCATTGATAACATTTGACAGAGAAGGTAATGCCTACTTAGTTGTCAACTCAACCACTCTATTGACAACCGTGGCCTTGTTACTATCGGTGCTACGTTTTGCCTTCATCTCAGTGCCAATCAACTCACATGCTGTGCCGCATAACCTTGAAGTCCAAAAGATCTTGAACTCCAAAATCACAGTTGGTCCAGAATACATTGAATTTGCTAAAGCCTGTGTTTCTCAAGCCAATGCCTTAAGAAAACCAACATTGAAACACATCCAAGCTTTGTTGATTTTAAGACTATACAGACATTTCGCCCCTGAAGATGGTGATGAAAGTACAGACTCTACAATCTTCTTAGCATTGATTGTCCAAATGGCACACATGCATGGTTTACACCGTGATCCATCAAACTTCCCGATCGTCAATGATCATGCTACTGCAAACATCTGGAGAAAGATATGGCACACTATCATGTACCTTGATGCTCAACAGGCCTTCTTATTTGGTTGTCCAATGTTGGTCGATGATGAATATGATACCAAGCTGCCAGTTGGCGATTCTAGTGATTCATTGTTGGAGAAGAAGATCATTGTAAACTACACAAAGAAGAATGAACTGGTGCTACTATTGAGACAGATTGTTAGAAACTGTTCCAAGATCAATAACCATCCAAAGAGATCAACGATAGAGAATCTATTGAACAAGATGGAGTTTGCCATTGAAAGATACCCAAAGAATTCAGAATTGTTGAACATTGCCAATGACTCTTTCTTGACCAAAGTTGGTAAAGTTCTTGATTTGAAGATCAAGGCTGAGCTATACACAATCTATTCCTCCACTTATTACATCTTAATGTTAAGTTGTGGATTGGAAGAAGTTGGTGCAACAATGAAGTATACACAAAGATCTGCTGAAGCTGGGTTTGTGCTGTTCAGATTGGTCCATGACTATGCTCGTAACATGAGTTACTTCAACAATGGGTCTAACTTTGAATCATTCTTGAGTGCTGGTATTCTAGAATGTGCTAAACGTGGTACCCAGATCATCATCTCCTTCTGTTGCCGTGATATCTCAAACAGTTTGAATCTATCCAAGTGTATTGATGATTCTTTATTCTCAGATAGTCAAGGCCTGAAAGAATGGGTCATGCCATTAGGTCCAGAATACGCTATTGGTGACCAAGGTTTGATCAGATTACAAGAATTGCTTGAGTTCTGTGCAAGACTACAGAGCAGATACTTCATCTGTTGGAGAATGGTTTACATCAACAAGTTATTCATGGAGATGTTAGAAACTGAATTCCCAGGGAAGTTAGAATCATTACACCATCAAGTTGAAGAACACAATGAAAGAGCCAGATTAGATCCAAACTTGAAGAGAATTGATGTCTACTTCCAGGGTGTTGCCCAAGCCACAGATGATGCCAATAACACTGATAAAGATGCCACTAACGTCTGGAGTGAATTGGTTGATAGTTCTAATCAATCCAAGTTTGACTACTTGAACCCAAGCTTTGACAAGTTCAAGGACATTGGTGATCCATATTTCAACGATAACGGGTTCCAAGGTTCTGACAATTTCACATTCCAAGATTACAACACCTTCTTGAGTCCAAATGATCAATCACCATTGAACTTTGGTAGTTTCTCAACTTCCACCACCAGTGACAGAAATCCAAACAACATTAAAAATTTCGCAAAGAAGTCATCAATCTCCACAGACGATGTTTCACCAAGAACTGATTCTGATCAATCACAAATAGATCCAAACAGCTACGATTTCAACATCTTAGGTATCCAGACTCCAAATGGGTTGGACCCACAAGATATTATGAACAAGGCTAATGTCAATGATCATGATTTGGCTTTGCAAGTTGCTGAATCAATGTTTGGTGGTACTAATGATTTATTCAGTAATGATATGAATTGAAGTGTTATGTCGTTTTTATGAGGTTTATGAGTTGTTGAGGTGAAGGCTTGTACATATGTCGTGTATCACCTAGTTCTTTTGGTTTGATGGGGTTCTATTATTGTTTGTTTCACGTTTTTTTTAGTTGCGCTTGTTTATAGTTTAGTACGTTCGGTTATAAGTTATGATACACATTCAGTTATTTTTCTACGCTGTTGTATCAACCTCCTCAACGTCTACAACAAATGGAGAGAGACAATACACCATCAGGTCAGCTTATTCATTAGCATGAAATCATTAGACACCACCACAAACAGGACAGTCAGGTTTTCTTTCATAGGTGAAACAGTAAGTGAAGACAGAGTCGGTACCTGAATACATCATGAAGTTATCCAACACCGGGTTGGAACTTGAGACAATCTTGAACGCCTCATTACAACATGTAGCAGCAATAATGGCATTCGTTGAAGCAATAGCTGGAATGATGTTCTTAACAACACCAAGAACCAAACTTCTGGTGATACCTTCGATTTTAAACTGATTAGCTCTTTCCAAACTTGCATTGTATAACCAGGTGACATGTTCTGGGATATCCATGTCTAGCTTGACACCTTTATGCTCTTTGTTCCATTCAATGGTACTGGCATACTCAATACAGTGTTCTGGTAATCTCGGGTTGTTGGTGATGGTACACATTGGGTACGTAGTTTGGCCACTAAGGGTGTCTAATGAACATTCGTAACAGGCAGTGAAAGTTGGGTAGATAACTTTAGCCTGGCCTCTGAAACCTTCAGTACCACCATCAATCAATGGTTTCACAGATTCGATATCATTAGGATCCACCAGTTGCACCAGTTTTGAGTTTATCCATCTTCTAGCTTCAATACTATCTAAACCGGATATCACAAGGGTGAATTGTCTATAGTATTCTTCATCTTTATCTTGTAGTTTCCCAAAGTATGGTGTGATCTTCACGTCCTTGAAACGTTTCATAACAAACTCAGCCGCAACCTCAGCCTTGGACTTCCCAATATCTGACTTTCTGAATAAGAATTGTCTGTTCAAGTTTGACAAATCAATGGTATCCATATCAATGACATGTATGTCTTTGAACCCAGAGCAGGCCAAGTTCTTTAAGATCTCACAACCAAGACCACCAGCACCTAGGACTCTATAGCATGTTAGTATTGCGTTCTATTTCTGTAGCAGTGTGGTACTTACAGAATCTTTGCATTGTGAACTAGATCAAGCACATCCTGACCTGGTTCGAATTCTTCATCGGCAAATTTCCCCTTCGTGAGCAGGTAAGGAGCAATTGAGACGTCACTGCAGGCTGTTAGTATTGGCTCTATATGAAGGCACTAGATTAAACCCATTACAGACGCTCTAGACATGTTTTGCACGCTTTGAGGCCGTTCTTTCTATTGTTCTGAGCTCCAGCTTCTCTATTTGTCTTTGTGCCTCTGAGAGAAATTCGCGGAGAGATTTAATTTACAGTCTAAGCTACAGTGACTGTAAGACTCTACAGTAGTGATTTGTAAGATGGCACCAAAAACACGCCTGTGGCCACTAAATCGCAGCATTCACACTGAAACTATGGCATTTCCAGCTCATGTAGCCACTGGATATTACTAATAAACTGTTCCAGTTCTGTTACCGAATTGTACCCCTGCTCCTTCTATCTCCGCCCTGAACCCTCAATGAAGAGGTCATATAAATAGCGAGAACAACCCTCAAAGCAAGGTAAAGGTTCTTCGCTGTTGCCATACCAACTTGCAACTATAAACAAATGTCATTGCCAAACTCACAAACTGCTCTAAAGTTATCTGTTGACGTTACACACTATGAGCTGAAGACCATCCCAGTCGATACCACTTTGAAACCGGACCAACTTCTAGTCAAAGTCCATTCAGCTGGTGTTCTGCCTGTGGAAAACCTGTTCTTTGACATCGGGATCTACAAAGCGGGTCAATCCACTGGTCTGAATCTTTCTGGTGATGTTGTTGCTGTTGGTTCAGATGTCACAAGATTCATAGTCGGTGATACTGTTGCGTCCTTCACATTTCCATTCAATGAAGACCATCATGATATCGGGGCCTACCAGGAGTATGCAAAAGTCTTTGAAACAACCACCATCAAGTTTGACCTGAAGCCTGCCTCTAGCAGACATATCAGCGCTGGAAAAGTTACCACTTATGAAGCTGCTGCTTCTATCATCGATTCCATTGTAACTGTTGGTATTTCACTGTACAATGTGTTTGGGACTACAAATGAGAAGAAGACTATCCTGATCTATGGTGGTTCAACGGGTGTTGGTCAAAGAGCTGTGATATTCGCTAAACACTTTGGCTGGAGAGTCATTGCCATTGCTTCATCTAAACATCATCAAAACTTGAAGGAAATTGGTGCTGATATAGTGATTGACTACCGTTCCAATGATTTGACCAAAGACATCAAGAATCTGGGTGAAGATATTGATTTTGTTTACCTAACTGCTGGTGGAGCAGAAGCTATCGAGAAAGTTTTCTACGCTTTGAAAGATGATAAACCAGTGAAATTGGAGAGTATCCAAAGCAATGATTTCTCAAAAGTTGAAGGAAAGAAATCAAATGTTACACTAGGCTTCACAAGAGCTGGTACCGCCAACGGTACAGTCTTCTATGGTAACGATATCAAATTTGAACCAATACCAAATACAAAGGAGAAGTTATTGGAGTTCCAAGATGTTGTCGCAACTGTACATAATTCCGGTAAACTGTTGGCGAATGAAGTTGAGGTGCTACCTAATGGTCTGAGTAGTGTCAGTGATGCTTTAGAAAGACTGAAAACTGGCTCAAATGGCGCAACCAAGCTAGTTATTAACATCAAAGATACAAAATAGTGTTGAATAGTAATTGAAATGTTCGTATGCTATTAAAATCAAATAAATATCGGTAGTAAACACTCAAGGTTTCCCACTGCTGTTACTGTTCTCCTTGTTGGATTCAGGCGTAGTACCCGTAGTACCCGTAGCACCTGACTTCCTGCTGACCGGATAGCGCGGTCTACCAACCTGTCTATTAGGATTTAGCCTTGGGTTATCATATCGCACAGATTTAGGTTCTGGGACTTGTGATCTCTTTATTGGGGTAGACTTCGTTGGATCAACAGTTCTTCTGATAGATGGCGATATGAATTGAGGGTTGAATGCATGTTCATTAGTAACACTGTTCTTCTGCACTTGTTCGGCGACCCTTGCTGTGAAAAATCCAACCTGAGAATTAGTTAGTTCCTGTTCTGGTTCGTTAGACGGATTTGATGGAACGTGGGGTATAATCTGGTGTAGATCTTGTGGTCTATCAGTATCGTCATTAGTCTTTGTAATAGCTTGAGAAGAGGCATCGGTCTTTGACTCACCTTCTTCTGGGGTCTTTCTCTTTGTCTCTAGCAATTGGTTCACTTCATCGTTAAAATCTTCAGATTCAAGGTTTAGGTCGTCGCTGAATATCAGTGAATCGTCAAATGCATCTTCATGGTCGATACTTTGTCTTTTGTTAACGCTGTTGTGTTCAGCGACGTGTCTTTTCTCTGGTATCGTGGCCTTTGGAGTCTGGAGATTGTTGGTTGGAGCTCTGCTTGGGGCATATGATTGTGGCTGACGTGGGGCATTTGCAGGGACCTTGTTCACGAGTTTTGGTGCCAGGTTATTCGAACTGGATGCAGTTGATTCTGATGGAAGTTTGGCTGGGATAGTAGCAGGCCTGCTGTTGATGTGGTCTGTAAATCTCATTAGGTTAGACTCATCGAAGTCTGGAGGTGCACACTTCACAGCTGAGATCTTGCTCAGATATTCCTTATCGTACAAGCAGTTACCCATGGCGTTACCGAAACATCTCAAGGCTCTTTTCAAACCATCAGTCATTGCCTCCTTCTTGGCTTTCTCGAAAGCCATAGCCTTTGTTCTGGCGTTTTCACAACTGCCATAGCCAATGTCTTCGTGATAAGAGCCACTCTTCAACACCACTCTGACCACCATGGATAGACCGACATTGAACTTCCCGCCTTTGTCATCAAAGAAGTCGACCTGGACGTTCTTCACCTCACTGAACCAGCCGTCATAGCCAAAGATCTGGTTCGCTAGGTTGATCGCCTTCCAACCTTCGATGTAGGAAACCCTGACACCGCCACCGCCCGGTCTAGTTGAGACGTATTCCGGGCCCAACTTCTTCTCTAGCTTTGCCTGGATGGTGGAGCGTTCGTCTTCTGTGAAGGGCTCGGGTTTGATGAAGTCTGAGCCGCCCTTCGTGTTGGTGTTACTAATAGTATTCATGATGAGGCTCTAAGTCATAAAAAGTGTGGATCTGGGCGGGAAATCGTGTTTTGAAGCAGAAACAACGCGCGAAAGTCTTCTATAGCAGCAGTGTAGTCTAAATCACGCGAAATCTGTCCGTGATACGCCGCTCAAACGCCCTTTTGTGTGCTCAAATGTGTCCGATGGCGTCCCAGATCAGCTTTTGAAACCCGCGCTTTGTTTACATTTTTGGGGTGTTACCCGCAAGAAGATCATAGTACGAAAAAATGTTTTTGATGTTTACAGAGAATCAGTACAATTGCCAACGGTTTGCTAGCGAATTGGTGCCCCTAGAGCCATTGAAAGAGCGTTATTGTCATAGAATACAGCACAACAGTTACTTGCTCAACTACTAGTTGAATTTCAGACACCTGATTCCCACCAGAACTCGCCAAATTATCCATTTCCACAGATCACAACATCACAGATGAGCACAACAAGTCGTTCCTCAGCCTACAGCTACCACTCCATCTTCGGTGATGTCTGCTCCAGAAGGTTTCAGCTGCTAGGGAAGTCACTATTTATCACAACATACCTGTTGGCCTTCACACTAGGATTTTTCTCAAAACTAAGTTGGTGGTCTTTATTCCTTCCGTTTAGAACATTGGCCATAGGCACAGGCTTCTTCCTTTTGGCTTGCCTGAGAAAGAACAATCTACACGTCAACTTCCTTGGTTACAAAACTCTGTCAAACCAAGTGGTAGGGCAAGTATTGAATAGAAAGTTTGCCTACTCGTTGATCTTTTACTGGGTCTCATCATTACTGTTCTTCTTCACATTGCATTCACAATTTGACAACTTGAGCGTGAAGGCTGTTCCAAAGAAACACCAATACCCTCCATTGAATGATAAGTTTGTGTTTTATTATTACTCCACATTCTTTGCTGCTATTGTGTATTCCTCACATCATTCCATCTTAGACCGTGACAGATTGATTTTCAACTATGGTAGCTTCCATGCTCATCCAAGACAGACAATTTTAAAGAAAGTTCCAAAGATCATCTCCAACTCTATCGCATTTTCAGTCTTGATCACTTTCTTCGGTCCAATCATCTACTATTTTGTTCGTTATGTCTTGTATGATACCGTGTTTGCCCTCTTCGGTTTATTCTACACCTTGAACCAAAGTTATCCTGCCTTTGACATCTCATTAGGCTTCTGGATTAAAGTTTCAACCATTTCATTCATCTTAATTCTAAGTTGGGAAACTCTAGATGTTGCTTTCGATGCTTACTTATCTGCTGGTTGTCTATACAGGGGCCATAGAATCTCAGAACTATCATCCGATCCATTAGGCACCTTATTAACAGGGTTGAAGTCTGAAAAGCAATTCACTAAGATGACAGCTTTTCAAGAACTAGCTTTCATTGCCAAGAGTGACTCTGAAGGTAGAAGATTGATCTATGACAGAAACACAAGAAGGGACTACATTTGGGGTGATATTTTACTTGAATGCCAAAAAGTTATTAGCGAGAACAATGCTCACATCGCTGCCATCTTAGCCGCCACCAACACAACGCAACATACCACTATCTCAAGACCTACACACAAGAATGAAGCAATCTTTGGCCGTGAATACTTTGTCGAAAAGGATCTATATGAAGATGACTTATACACCAAATCAAACATCCAAGAACCACAATCATTCCTCGACAGCAATATCATCACTTTGGCCATCTCACATCTAACTGCTACTGTTACGATCGTCAAACAATATTACCACAACTTTCTAATCTCAGGTTTCGGTATTCCATTCAGATATACCCTGCTTCGTGAAAGTGAAAGATTATGCCCAGTTCCTGTCACTGTTGGTAATGCCATCATCGCCATTTCATTATTTGCTACTCACGCTTACGATGAAGATACCAAAGGTGTTGTCTCATCCACCATTGCTGAAATCTTGGAGATAACGCAAAAGTCTGTCTCAACCTGCGGCAAGTTTGTTCAAAACCCACCTGCCCATCTAGAGGAGAGAGATGACGCAAACATCATTTCTTTAATACATGAACTGTCCATGAATGCATTCTTTGAGGTCACTTTGAAATACAGCCCGATCTTGAAAGACATTGTGCTCCCATTGGACGTTCAAAATCTTGTCAATTGGTCTTTGGAACAAGCTTACAACGAAGACTTGTTAGATTAGATTTAGCTACAGGCAGGGGCCAATACAAAAAGTAATTGAAAATGATTGCAGCTGTACCAGTTGTACATAACAGTATAAAACGACATGCATACATTTGATAATCACTATAAAATTTCATTTCAGCTCTCTAGTGTACTACTTTAAACACCATCAGCACCATCTCTACTATTTCTGATACTGCCTGGGTTATCCAACAAGACAGGCTTCAACACTTGTTCATCGAAACTTTGGAACCATCTACTTCTGTCATCAGTTTGGAAGATATTTTGGACAGTACCGACGATTGAATCCCTAGGTTGGTCTAGTTGGGAGTTTGGAACCAGTGGAGGGATATCATCCAGATCATGCGGGGCGTCTTCATCTCTCAATAGATCTTGTTGAGATTCCAAAACGGGGCTGCTTCTTGATCTGACGCCATCTGAGTATGGCTGACGAGATGATTGTGCTTGTGCCTGTGATTGGGATTGGAATCTTCTGTTTGAAAGTATGTTGTTCTTGGCGATAGGCTTTGGGGCTTCAATATCAAACTCGTCATCTGATTCATCTTCATCAACACAACCGGTCTTGATGTTCAACACTTCTAGCATACCAGCAGTGGTACCACCGAATAAGATAACTGTCAACACAACAACGACCAAAACGGTGGCTAACAAGGTACTCTTGAACTCACCTTGGATACCCATAGCTAAAGCAACACCAACGGCACCTCTCAGACCAGCCCAGAAGGTCATCATTTGGTATTGGTATGGGATTTCATCAGGTAAGTTTTGATTACCAGAACGCGTTCTGTGCACCCAATTCACTAGTCTTGATAATGGGAAAACAGCACACCAACGAGCAACACAAATGGAAATCGTGGTGACGATGATCAACATTGGTTTGTAGACTAGTTCGACTTCAGTGAATAGGGCAAGACCCAAGTAGACAAAAATGAAATTCTCAGACAATCTTGCCAATAGTTGGAAGATATATTTGGTGGAAATTTGGGTTCTTCTTGACATGTTGTAGTAAGCGTAATGTTTCAAAGTGATACCACAGAATAACAAGGACACAATACCAGACATGTGACAACCATTGGAGAAGAAATAGGATTCATAGGCGATAAGCAAGACGAAACAACTCTCAATTTGTGGATATCTTCTGATATGTGAATGTTTCAAGATCAAGGCGACGATAATACCAATGAAGAAACCAATCAACAATGAAATAGTAAAAGTCATCAAGAACAAACCAACACCTTCGAAGAAAGAGGAGAAATGTGCTTCTTTATCGTGGAACTGTTGACAAGTCTCAAACATCACAATAGAAATAGCATCATTCAACAATGATTCACCAAAGATGATGGTGTATAATTTTGGATCAACTTTGTAAGCATTGAAAATGGACAAGATGGTAACTGGGTCTGTGGCAGACAAAGTAGCACCAACGGATAGGGCATCGACAAAGGAGATATTGATGCTTTCTAAGCCCAGGGAGGTCCAAATGTACAAGATTATACCCAAGACACAAGCTGAGATGAAAGTACCAGGAATGGCGAACGTCAAGATGGAACCAATGTTTCGGAAGAAGTTCGCCTGGTGCAATTCATAACCAGAATTCAAGATGATAGGGGGAAGCAAGATGTTGAAGAAGTAAGAGGAATTGAACGTGACAGAGTCCTGGATATAACGGCCCGGTGTCACTCTCAAGATCAAACCAACCACCATCCCGTAGAAGATGGACAACACAGTTTCATGGACGGCTTGGATTCTCTTCTGTTGCAAGTAGTAACTACTCCATAATGCGGAGATCAATAGAAAGAGCAGGATGAACAGAGCCCAGGAACTGAAGATTTCCTCTGTCACCGGGTTGGAGCCTTCTAAATCGTCGTCATCAGGTATCGTGACATCTGGGTCCTCGTCACCAGTAACGGCTCTCTTCACCAGGTATTTGGCCACACCGAACACAAGACCGGACATTGAGCAGTGATGGGAGTTTCTGTGAGTGGAATAATAGGAAAGATACCAAGGATCAGCGCAATTGGAAGTGTGAGGTGAGTTTTAGTGTCACTTTGGAAAAGTGCTGGTTGTTATCAATTCGATGCACGGAACTTTCATTTCTCAATATTTCTGCATAAAACGATTTCGCTGATTTTTGTGCCTCGTTTTTTTTCTTATTTTTCCACCGACAGAGAAATTTTCTATGTGTGTTTTGATTTCGACATTGAATTTCTCAGGTTCCACACACTCGTTGCTAAAATGGCTGGTGAGTAGCTCGAGGCTCTTGGCTGTCAGGCTGTGTTTGTTTGTTTGTGTGCCACATGTGAAAAAATTAGGCTTTTTAGAACACAAAACACTCATTCCATCATCAAATTGTGTCTGTTTACGTATTTAGCATGGCTTAACTAATACTCTTCACAGGTCGTCCAATTGTTCTTTCAGGTCCTTCAGGTACCGGTAAATCCACCTTGTTGAAGAAGCTATTCGCTGAATTCCCAGGTAAATTTGGTTTCTCCGTTTCCAACACCACCAGAGGTCCAAGACCAGGTGAAGTTGACGGTAAAGATTACCATTTCGTCACTGTTGACCAATTCAAACAACTGATTGAAGAAAAAGCCTTCATTGAATGGGCCCAGTTCTCAGGCAACTACTACGGTACCACTATCAAGGCCGTTGAAGACGTTGCCACCACTGGTAAGACTTGTATCCTAGATATTGATATGCAAGGTGTCAAATCTGTCAAGAACACCAACTTGAACGCTAGATACTTATTCGTTGCTCCACCATCAGTTGAAACCTTGAGAGAAAGATTAGAAGGTAGAGGTACTGAAACCAAAGAATCTCTAGAAAAGAGAATCGCTGCTGCCTCCGCTGAAATCGAATACTCAAAGACTGGTGCTCATGACAAGATCATCGTCAATGATGACTTAGACAGAGCTTACCAAGAATTCAAATCATTCATCCTAGAAGACCAATAAGCTTGACGACAAAAGTTACGTTTGAATAAATGACAACATTATAGATTAATTTAGCTATACTGAGTAGTTGTGTTTCTAGAATCTAATGAGTGCCAATGGATCTTTATCTTCCCCACACAGTTTCAATAAAGATTCATAATCAGTCTCTGGATTCACTTTGTGTTTCAATCTTTTCTTTCTTGGTGTACTGGAGCGTTTGGATGAAGATGTGGATGGTGGTCTCTTCCTGGATATCGACGAGACACCAAAACTATCAATAAACTCAACATCGTCATTGATTCTTACTCTTTTCTTCACAGTGGTGTCACTTGGGGTTTGGAAATTCAACACAGGAGTCGACTTTGCACACAGTCTGTCCACTTCTTCTATTAGCTGACTAGTGTCTAGCATTCTTGAGTCCTCATTTATACTGTCTTCACCAATATCATAGGCGTCATCTTTCATTGAATCGTGTAGCTCAGGGACGTCATCGGTCATGGAAGAGTCAGACTTGATCTCATCACGATGCTGCGTGTTTCTCAAAGGACTTTGGTGCAATAGTCTCTGTCTTCTATCCCTATTGTGAGGCGCCAATGGGCTATTGTCATGATGACTATTGGAGTTGGACAGGACAGATAATGAGACAATGGATTCGTTGGTGTCGTGGATGATGGACGAGCGGCACTCTTGGTCTTCTAGCATTCTTGAGTCGAATTTGAACAAAGGTGTAGAGTAGCCGCTTGGTCTCTTGTCTAGGAATATGTCTTCATTTGGAGTTGATGTTGATCTTGGAGGTTGTACAAACTCAGACAAGTGAATAGAGGACGGTGTGTCCTTGATCTTTGAATTCTGCTGAATGTTGGAGATATCCCTTAGCGGCGTGCCTCTGGCGCTGGATATGATATTTGGAGTGCTGAAACTAGCTGGGCTTGATACCGTCTTGTGGGCCATTGGCGGACTCTTCATTGGTCTGAGCCTTACCACTGACATGTTGCCCATGGTGGCGTTGATGTTATTCAAAGAGAACATGTCATCTGCATTGTACTCGTCCTCCGAGTCCTCTGGCTGCTGCAAGTTGTCATCTTCCCTGTCTTCCCTGTCACCATCAAAGCTGATGTCACTCAATAGGATGTCTTTAGGACATTAGTATCAGAAACCCACTTCCAATTGCGCTGGAAAAGCACAGAAAAAGAGGCAAGGGGTAATTAAGATGTACCTTTTGCATGGAAGTCCCTGTAGATGTTGAAGCGGCGCTTTCTTTGGTAGAACATGGCCGTTGATTGGGGTTTAAACAGTTTGTTGTTGTTTTTGCCTCTATCAATTTTTTGGAAATCCTAAAAATCACCAAAACCTGAAAATGCCCTTCACAACTGATTTGGCCTAAGCACCAGCACAAACACATAAAACATGAGCAAAGAGATCATCCAACCCTCCACATCCAAGTCAACTAGCTTGAAAGCCGGCTACAACCCTTCCTTGGGCCCAATCCAGCTTCCTTCCTCCTACCAAGCACAGAATGTCTCCTCCAGACACAAGACGATATACGATCAATCCCTCTCCAGAAGAGCACCAGAGGTCAACTTATCGTCGCTAGCATTCCTATTCACCAGTATGGTTCAATATTCACAGTCCCAATCGAAGGGGATCCAACAGCTGGAGTCCAGACTGAATTCACTCGGGTACGGTATTGGTGCTAAAGTTCTAGAATTGATCACATTGAGAGACGGCAAGAACGCTAAAAGAGAGACAACCATCGTGGAGATGCTGCAATTCGTGCATACTCAGGTGTGGAAGACCTTATTCAACAAGACTGCTGACCAGCTGGAGAAATCACAAGATTCAGAGGATGAATACATGATCACCGATGATTCACCACTTATATCACAATTCATCTCCGTGCCTAAGGAATACGGCCAACTGAACGTCAATGCTTTCATTGCAGGCATAATTGAAGGTATTTTGGACTCTGCCTATTTCCAAGCTTCTGTATCAGCTCATACTGTTCCAACCGATGGTTTACCATTGAGAACTGTGTTCTTGATCAAATTTGACCATGAAGTCATTGAAAGAGAGAGCATAAGATTTGGGAAATGAATAGCATGAATATATAAAAGTACAAGACAAGGCTGCAGCCCCATACCAATTGGAAATGACAACGTAGAAACGTTCTCTAGTGGCCAATTTACCCACTTCAGGCATAGTGATTACGTAATATTAGGTCAACCCGCGCCGTCAAATTTCTTCGACAATTTCGAACTTTTCGAAGGTATCAACGAAATCAAGTCATTTAAGTCCCATAGAAGACATATTCGGCATTGCCACATAGGACAGTTTAGCACCTAATCATATACATTCGCTAACAAAGTTCCCTATTCATTCCCTAGATCAGTCTTGCCAAAGCTTTCCTCACCCACAACTCCACAAATCCATCATTAACACAACTACTCAACAATGGCCATAACGATCAGAAAAGCTAGAATCACTGATGCCCAGGCTATGCAAAATGCCAACTTGCACAACTTGCCGGAAAATTACCAATTGAAATACTACATGTATCATTTGCTATCTTGGCCAGAAGCTAGTTTTGTCGCTACCACAACAGACGGTCCATCCAATGTATTGAACGAAACAGAAGATCAAGAGGTCAGATACCAAGAAGAAGTGAAAGGTGATCCAGCTTACGTTGCCCCAGGTGAGAAAGTCGTCGGCTATGTCCTTGCGAAGATGGAAGATGATCCAGATGCCCAGGACAAGACCCCACATGGTCATATAACCTCATTAGCCGTGATGAGAACATACAGAAGACAAGGTATCGCTGAAAAACTGATGAGACAAGCATTGTACGCCCTAACAGAGACGTTCCAAAGTGAATACGTGAGCTTGCATGTGAGAAAAAGTAACAGAGCAGCACTACATCTGTACAGAGACACATTGAAGTTTGAAGTGTTGTCAATTGAGAAATCTTATTATGCAGATGGCGAAGACGCTTATTCCATGAAGAAAGTCTTGAAATTGGATGAACTACTTCCATCAACTTTCCAAAAGGCCGGTGAAGAAGATGATCTAGAAAGTGACCTACTGGAAGGTTTAGAAGAGTAGAGAATACATGTGCATAGTTAAAAATAGTCAGTTTGTAATTAACCGGCAGAGATTAGGACAAGATATCAAAACATTCTACAGTAAATCATTCATCAAACAGTCATCCATTCATTATATTCATGAGTTCATTAAGAAAGTAAGAATAAAAAGCACTAGAATTGCATTAGCTCATTGTCCAAAATAATCAAATTTTAAAACAAAGGTTTTTGTATAAATGTCAGAAATAAAAAGTAAGGTAGCGTGAGTTTTTCCACATCGACAGAATGTCTCGAGCCAAATGCACTCTAGTCATCATTTGAAACAAAAACCTTGGATTAGTTTCTCATTGAAAACTTACAATTTCCAACTATTGATGATGGACTACAAAATGGTTAAATGGTCAAGTTCGAAAAATTTTCCAATTTTTTATAAACCGCTACAAAAAACCGCGAATTTTTTTGGCTGGCATGCTGACATAAGCAGAATAAGGTTAGGGCTACTAGGGCTAAAGGTCTTGCATAAACTTCTAGGGATTCGCCACTACAGCTTCCACTAAAGATTAAATAAGGTATCAATTAGTAAGTATCTCTAGTATACATATAAACAAATTAATTTCTAATTAGAAGAAGACAAGACAGTCTATTCACTGAATGGAAATGAGACTTTTAACGAGTAGAAAGCATAACATCGGGGGCATAAATGTCTTCAATCAACTTATTGCAATAAGATCATGAAGAAGAAGGCAGAAACGACACCTAATGGGACTTGGTTACCAGCAGCAACACCCTTGGCTTTTGAAGATGAGGCTGAAGTGGAACCTGGAGAGGCAGAGTTGGAGAAGTTACCAGAACCAGAACCTGAACCAGAACCTGAGCCAGTGGAGTTACCAACAGCGGTGATGGTAGAGCCTGAATCAGAGCTGGAACCTGAAGCAGAACCCGAAGCAGAAGCAGAGCCGGAAGCATCCGTGGTCTTTGAACCGGATTTGGTAGAGTCAGAGTCAGAGTCATCAGATTTGGTCTTAGTTGAAGAAGCAGTCTTTGAGTCTGAATTGTCATCGGACTTGGAGTTCTTTGTAGATGAAGCAGCACCTGATTTACCGGAACCAGAACCAGAAGCAGAAGCAGAAGCTGAACCGGAGACAGCAGTGACAATAGTGGTAACGTCACCGTTAGCATCGGTGGAAACAGAAGTGACAGTGTGTAAACCAGCAACACCAACTAAGGCACCGTTACCATCAGAGTCAGCAGAAGAAGAAGCACCAGAGTCAGAGCCTGAAGCAGAGCCTGAACCTGAAGCATCAACAGAGTCCTTGGTAGCAGTAGCAGAAGCATTGTCTGAGCCAGAGGCAGTAGCGTCACCAGAAGCAGCAGAAGAACCAGAGTTTGAACCAGAAGCACCACCAGCTAATAAAGCAGTGTTGGTAGAACCGGCAGAACCTGAACCTGAGGCAGAACCTGAGCCAGAAGCAGAGTTGGCACTGTCATCTTCTTCAGTAATGGATAAAGTGTATGAAGCAGTTGATGGAGAGCCACTGTCATAGTTTAGAGTGAAGTCCAAGTCTGAGTAGAATGGGACGTCACCTTCAGCTTCACCAAGGATGGATAAGAACAACATAGAGTTGGCATCGATTGGACCAGTGTAGGTGGTGGAGGCTGAATCATCGGATAATTGGACATCACCACTGACAACAGAACCTTCATCAGCACTGGCAGCATCAGCATCTGGTAATGGACCAACAGAAAGTTTAGCAGAAGAGTATTTGTAGTCACCACTGGCCTTCAAAGAGATATCAGCAGTCTTCCATTGACCATTCGAGGAATAGTCACCTGGGATACCAACTTGGAAGAATGGCTTACCATCTCTCCATTCATTGGCGTACCAGTAACCGTCGTAGGCAGCAACTGAGACTAGGATAGCGGCAAGTGTAGTCAATTGATCTAGAAGCATTATGTCCGTTGTGTAAAGGGTTGAGGTGAGAGTGTAAAAGGGGACAAAAGAAACAAGAGGGATGGGCGGTGACATTTATACCTGGAGCCCATGGCCAGGGCCTAGTGGATAAACAAACCAGAGGATCTGTGGTGTCTAGCATGTGCCTAACCGACATGTTCCAAAGTTGCAGATTGATGCACAATAGGAGACCGCCCGAGAATCTCCACAGAAATGACGTCTCTGGAATGTTCTCTGAGAAAAGAATACGAACAAGCCTCTAGCCCCAGGAACCTTAGCCACCAGATGGCACATAGAATGGACGAATTGGTATACTGCCAATCTAGAACAACACTTACCTGGTCCCTTCAATACCATTCCAAAACACGCCACACGCACCAGTTCTAACTTCTAAACCCTGATACGTGAAAGCGACAGATCAAATTCCACGAGCTCCTGCTTCTTAGTCATGACGAGCTGCTCCACCACAGACACCGAAGCACAGCAACGTCACCCAACTGGCAACTGGGGCAACCGCCACTCAAGACACGCCCCAGACGCAAGATCGCCAGGTACCCAACTGCCTCGATCGAGTTCGAATTTCACTTTTTGCACCTCCCTGATCGCGTCGTTATGTAAAAGGACGCAAAACACGAAACCGCGACACGCGTACCATGGCGATGCAGAGAAACTTTTGGCGAAGTTACACAGAGGCTGACGGTGGAATGGGCTCTTTAGGGCAGTGACAAACCGGTTATGCCTAACGACGTAAATCGAGTCTTTGTCGGGTTGGGAGCGCTCACCGTAGAGTTACTAGCTATTAAAATTTGGTGTAATTTCAGGCTCGAGAGCAGATGCTTGAAACTCTATTCAGATCAGATCTTCGTGATCGGTGTCAACGTGTATGGGGAAGCAAAAAGAAACTACGAAGATTGAAAACGAAAGAGCAAGTATTAACGGTATAAAACCAAAGTGATAGCTTCATAACAGGCGGATAACCAGTAGTTCAACTAGCGAATCCAAACCACAAACAAGAGAAGCTGGACTTTTGAAAGCAATGTGCAAATATTTGAGGAATCTGTGACAGGTATCTCAATATAAGACCATAAACAAGATGCCAACGATATGAAGCAAGTTCAAAGACAAGAAGCCATTCTGGACGGCACCACCACTGGATTTTGAAGATGAAGCAGAACCAGAAGAACCACCACCGGAGGAAGAGCCACCTGAAGTGATAGTAGACTCACCGGAGCTTTCAAATGAGGAAATGGATGATAAATAGGAGCCTGAAGCTGATGAGATATCAGAACTCAAAGTCGTTGAAGCACCAGAACTGGAGGAAGAAGACTCTTCAACGGTTGTGGAAGAAGCAACGCTGGAATGACTTGAACCAGAAACTGAAGATGTCACTGACACTGACACTGACACTGACACTGACACTGACACTGACACTGACACTGACACTGACACTGAAGAACCAGAATTAGAACTTAGTTCAGAAGATACTGTTGCTTCAGAGCTGGAAGAGGAGGTACCTGACTCAGATGAGCTTTCGAGTTCAGAACTGGATGAGAAGACACCAGACTCGGATGAGCTAACAGATTCAGAAATGGAAGACGAACCAGATGATTCTTCTGAAGATGATGCAACAGATGAAGATGAAACAAAAGAACTTGACTCGCTTGAAGACACAGACTCAGAAGAGCCGCTAGTGGATGAAACTTCCGATGAACTCTCCTCAGAACTTGAACTCTCAGAGGCATTGCTGGAATATGACTCTTCACTAGAACTACCACTGGAGCTTGAAAGCTCACTTGATTCGGTTGCAGAGGAGCTGGAGTCTGTGGTAGAAGTGATTGAGACATTGGTGGAATCTGAACTTGTACCTGAAGTGGTTGTGTCAGTACCTGAACTGACAGAGGTAGCACTTGATGTAGTATCGGAAGGGTTGGAGCTAGTGGCGGAAATCGTATCTGTTGAAGTGGTATCAGTTTTCTCCGTTGATGAAGATGGAATTGAGGTTGTAGAAGTTGTAGTGGTCGACTTTGAAGTGGTGGAGCTAATAGAAGTGGTACTAGTAGAGGTAGTCGTAGTGGAACTATCATCTGCCGTGGTGATTGACAAGCGGTTAAGAATGGAAGTCGGAATACCAAGCAAATAGGTCAAGGTCAATGTCAAATCTGAGTAGTATGGAACATCACCAGTAGGGGTACCGACCAAAGTCAAGAACAACATAGAAGACGTGGAGATGGAACCAGTATAAGTGGCAGATACAACAAAGTCAGCTAATGAGGCAACAACACCAGTGACAGGTGTACCAGCATCAGCGTCAGTGGCACCAGTGGCAGGTAAAGGACCAATTGATAAGATAGCAGACTGATACTTGAAGTTACCAGTGGCCTTGGCAAGGAAGGTGGCACCGTTCCATTGACCATTGGAGGCGTAGGACCCTGGAATACCGATCTGGAAGAATGGTTTATCGTCTTTCCACTTGCTGACTACCCAGTAGCCACTGTAGGCGCAAACGGTTGATAAGTAGGTGAACAAAGTGGCCAATTGGAAGAATCTCATAGTGGTGATGAGTGAAGCCAAACATCAGGGAGGCAAATGGGAAAACTTGGTGATATTTATAGCTTCGAAGAGTGATATGAACTCCCTTGCATTCGATTGGAGGCGCTAACCAGCTCTAGTGCCATGATGTAGGATAAAGTTAACATAACGTTTAAGCGAACGTTTCTATGCAAGTTGATGTGAGGTTAACGGTGAAATCTCCACAATAGGGACATGTGGCTAAAGTTCTAACTTCTGAGGTCTTGAAAGAGGTACTTTGAGGTCTGTGTTTGAGACTTGAACATGTGTCATCTCAGCGGCCTTCAACAGCAGGCTTCGATTGTAATTTTCTGTGAATACTGTGGATGTTTTCCAGCCACTGAAGAAATTCAGAGAGAGTAGTGGATGTAAGCATCCGAGATCCTGATGTTCAGTGCTAAAAGACAAACACCAAAATATATTGAAGCAGTCGCTCTAGGCTATACATCTCCTGCCACTGAGGTTGTAACTTGTACAGCAACGGAAAGCACATCTGTGGTCTCAGCGTCGCTTTAGCCCCGAAGACCCAAAGGTACATAATAAAGCTTATTTTGACACTTGGCTGTCGTCTAACTTGTGTTTCCATAGTAGTGAAAGGTGGCGTGAAGTTAACTTTAAAACAAAGTATATTGAACCTGATTAAGGGGAATAAAAACTTCACTCACACATGTTTATTTATATATGCTCATATGTGTCTTCTCAACACATGGTAATATCGGTACAGATGGTTTGTTATCACGAAATGTCTAGAGGGAGCTCATAAAGCAGAGTGATCTAGTTACCTGGAGTGATCTGTCAAATGACAGTTTATAGCTGGAAGGCCATTTGAGTTCAAGCTTACAGTAAGAAGTTATTCAAAACAATAAACATCAAAGGATCTTCAATTGGAGCAGAACTGGTCAGGGTCCAAGCCCAAGTAATATAGCGTCAAGAGCGTCATTGCTTTACGAAGTGACTTATCAGATAATTAGCTACAGAGCCTGCTGAGAGTTTCCTGTCAGTTACACTTCCATCTGTAGTACACAATCATCTATTCATTCTTTTTCTCAGTTCATTGTTGTTGTCCTTTACGATAACTCACTTTATCAACCTTCACTTCGCCATTGATATAAGTGTAGATGTATAGCGTAACAACAGATCCCTGGATATCCAGTAGTGTAAAGCTTGGTATGGTGTCGTATGTTATACCTTCATCGTCACTGTCTTCTTCACTGTCTTCTTCACCGTCTTCCTTTTCTTGGTTTGCTTCATCTTTCTCGTCCTTCTTCTCCCCAGTTTTCTTATCTTTAGACTCTTCTTTTGACTCTTGTTTGGTTTCTTCTTCGCCCTGTTCAGGCTCTTCTAATTCAGGCCAGTCAGCGCTAAAGGCTCCAGTGGCACTACCCGGGTTGATGAAGAACTTACCCTCAAGTGTGTATGCCTCCACTTTATGAGTGCCACCCCATATCAAGACATCGACGTTCATCTGTCTAGCCATCGTCAACAAACTCAATGGGTCACCTCTTGGGACAATGGTATACCCATTAGTGAACCCAATACGTAGTGAACCGTGAGTGATGATCAGTGATAGTGGTAAGCTGGAGTTTTCATCAAATTCACCCTTGACATGTTGGAAGTCTGGAGATAAGTTCTTTAGGAATTCAAGAGTGCTGTGTGAAGTGGTGATGTTTCCCAGACATAGCACCTGTGATATCTTGCCTGGTACTAGTAATTTTTTGAACTGTGTGTATCGGTTAGTAAGTTGAGAGTATGACGTTGGTGGTTCAAGTTGTCACATACTTTGGCTGGAAGGTCCTGTGATATTAGTTAGTAAACAGTCTGAAGGAAGACGGAGTCGGATCAACATACAATTGCCCTGTCAGGGATGTGTAGATCACCAATTGCGAGCACTAGCATGCCGATTATCTTTCTTTGTCTCGTTTAGTACTTTGAGATGTTGATGTTGTGCTGTGGAAGTTTATCGGGATTATTTTATCGAGGCAGATTTTGGTTTGAAGCGATGGTCATTTTTTGACATGTCATGAGCTTGGTGCTCCTAGACTACAGCGCCTCAGAGTCGAGTGGTAGCCTGGAGCAGGTCAAGTTTCACCTCATATATTCTTTAAGTTACCTGAAACTACATCAGTGTTTCAGGTGATAGGTACCAAGGGAGTAGTTCTATCCATACCACCTCTATTCACAAATTAAGCAGCACTATAGACCCGAACTCCAAACCGAAAAACCGTATACAGATAGAATATGAATAGGTGTGGATCTCACCGTCTAATCGCAAGCCATGATCTGATTACCTCTTTATAGGTATCGGACTCCCGTTTCTTGAGCCCGGTATCACAAAGCCTTCAGTAGGAATATGATTTCTTGCAAATGTCTCAAAATGCGGGATGTTTGGAAACGTTGGTCGTATTGTGAAGTTGTTGTTCAAATGACGATGTATTTGGTATAATCTATCAACAGGAGCAGACATGTCGGTACTGCTTTGTCACCCTCACAAGACAATCAGATAAACAGAGGAGACAAAGATCAATTGTTGATGCAGAAAATTTTGACACCATCATATGTATCTCAGCATTTCACGTGATTTACATGAGTGTTATAAATGTAACCAAAATCATTAAAACTATATACAAACTTTCTTCAAACGTCTCGAATGTATCATTCTATCGTGATATTCATAAACCGTGTTCTGTCTCTCTCTACTTGAATTCTTCAGATTCAGCTTCCTTCTTAGCTGCTTCTTCAGCTTCTCTGAATTTTTGTCTTGCAATCTCAGCTCTTTGTCTTCTTTGCTTCGTTTCAAAGTCTCTTCTTTCCAATTCCTCGATCCATAACTTTTCTCTCAGCTTGGCCTTCTCCAATAGTTGTTCTTCTCTTGATTTCTTAGCAGCAGCGGTTTCTTTACCATATATCATACCACCAACGACCAAGGCAGCAATGGTGAAACCTTGGAAGGCAACTCTGTAACGAAACCATTTCTGAGCACCGACTTTGTTCCCGACTCTCATGGACTTTGCAGCCAATGCCACAGCGACACAGGTGGCAAGGGTGCCCAGTGGCACTAGTGGCTGTTGTTTGCAGTTTCTAATACACTTTTCGATGAAGTCAACTTCACTGTTATAGGGTGTTAGTACCACTGTATCATCTTTGAACCCATTTTCCCCACTGAAAATCGAGTGGTTGTAAAGATACGCACTGTATGTCGCCTGGCTGCTCGAAACTGGATGGTAATCTGGACATTGTCGTCTGTTTGGATGCCTTGATCTGGTGAATCGGTGGTGGTAATAGCAGTTAAACTGGCGCGGGATTTGAATCTTTATCGCCTTGTGATTTTTTATTGCGGGTGTGGCGCCTACCACTTTCGAGAATCACCTTCAGAAATTGAACGGCAAAACAAAGAAACCTGTCAAGACGAATCGCCAACACAGAACATTTGCCACCACGATGAGACTCAACAGACTCTCGTTCAGCGACGACGCGCAGCATGAGCACCACGGCTCCGCGCAGAACGTGTACGTGCAGATCGCCACGCCCAAGTCGCCCACCTCGGACGGCTCCTTCTCGCCAGAGAGGATTCAGGACCCCGTCACCGATGAAGTGAAGCAGAAGCTCCTGGACCAGGTCGACATCGAGATCCTGCTCAAGCACAGGGAGTACAACCTGGTGCAGCAGGAGATCAAGAAGGTGGAGGCACAGCTGAAGACGATGAAGAACATCCATGATGATCCGGAATACGCCAAATACCTACAGGAACTCGTACGGTTGAAAGAAGGCGTGAACAATCAACAACCACAACAAGAACCGGTTCTGGAGACTGTCACATCTGGTGTCAACACCTTTGTGCCCTCAATACGGAGATCTTCATTACGCTCCCAAGACCCGGATAGAAAGTTTGTTGAGAAGGAACATCGTACCTCATATGGTGGGATCCGTCCAGTGATTGATTCGAATGGGAACAAAGTCTGTGTACACAAGAGATCAGATGGTGTTATAGTGAAGATAGTATGTCCATCATGTGGCAGAACAGATTTTGGATCCGCACAGGGGTTTCTGAATCATTCAAGATTGGCTCATCAGACTGAATATCGTTCTCAGGATCATGCTGCCTTGAGTTGTGGTCATTTGAGTGATGATCTTGAACAGGACGACATTGGGAAATCTTCAATTGCTAAATTGAAAGAGTTGAAGATGGATCCAGATAAGAATTTGGCACCTGGTGTCGTTATCGATGAACCTCCAAAGAAGAAGAGAAAGAATTCAGGTAAGGAGGAAACGGGGACTAGCATGTCATACCTAGCCAAGTTATACGACGAAAAGGCCACTGAGAAGGATGATTTTAAAGAACTTGTGGATAATGTCACAGCTAAAGTTGAGGTTGAATTGGAAGATGAAAGTTCGTTATCACCAGTTGACACCACTGGGACATCAACTCTGAATTCAAGTTTCAAGAAAGGTCATAATAGAAGAAAGAGTCGTGGTGGGTTATCAGCTGTGAAGTTTGATGAGTCAACATTGATCCAAGAAACGAAACCTGAGACCACTAAGGTTGATCTAACGCTGGACAAAGACACACTAGAGAACACTGTCCATAATAAATACATTGAAGAACTATCCCTTGAAGAACAACGTCGCTTAACACCGGCCCAACGCCGTCGAGTTCCAACGATCCCCAATCCACTGAGAACGCGCAGCCGTTCCTCCAGAGAGAACTCACGCTAGCCTACTGAAAACACAACTAAAAGACACTAGTTACTTATTTATTTGCCAACGAAAATACACCTGTTTTTAATGATGCTTTTTAAATCTATAGTAGACCTTCTTTCTTGAAGACTTCTTCGGTCTTGTCGAAACTTTCCAATTCCTTCAATTCGACCTCAGTACCGAATCTCTTACCGTTGAACCAGATGGTTGGGACCCACTTTCTACCAGCGATCTCGGTGAAGGCCTTTTCCAATTCAACAGCATCCTTTTGGTCAGCTAGCTTGTCTAGTTCCAAGACGGTGACTTTGGAGGTGACATTGTACTTCTTCCAGATGGCGTAGGCGTAGTGACAGTCCGGACACCAGGACTTGGAGATCATGAAGAACTTGTTGTTGGAGATGTACTCCTGGGCACGTTTCAGGTGGGAAGATGAGGCCATTTTGGTGGGTTTTATGTGTATTGTTCTGGTAGTTGAAAGTGAAGATGATTTTTCGCTTTTCATTTGGCAAAGTGTGGCAGAAAACGTAAAAAGCTGCCAAAGATCAAAGCCCTATGACACATAAACTCGCAGGTGTCAATTCTGGAAAGTGATTGGGAAGAAGCCTGGTGGTCTAGTCGCAATTAATTTCTTTTGGAGTGCTTACCACTACAAAGCAGCCACTTAACCCTCTGCCAACGCACAATTCTTCCACACGCTTCTCATCGCTGCATCTCCGCCTAAACACATGCAAGTTTTAGCCCAGACAAAACTAAAAAATCACCACCAAAACAGTCCAGGATCTTCGCTCCATCACCACCAAATGGCCGTCAGAAGCCTGCTACCAACGAGCAGAACACTCACAGCGGCAATGTCTCACAGCGTCGGTCTCGCCAGGGGCCCGCAATTGTTCACTTACAAGTCCAACCACGTCAGAACCACGCTCTTGGTCCAGCAGAGATTCCAACAAACAGCTGCCTCATTAGCTGCCCTGAAGACCAACTCACTGGTCGAGGAGAGCGATGTTGACCCCAATGCTCCACCATTGCCATTCCGCTGGTTCTATGCCACGGATGTGCCTAACTATATGCCTAAGGAGTACGAGTACACCAAGACCGAGACACCAAAGAAGTTCAAGGTCTTCTCAGTCCATGACTCCAAGAGACTAGAGAAGGCTTATCAACACTTGAAACATGACAAGGAGACACTGCTGGAGTCCAATGGGCACAAGATCCCGGTCAATGAAGATTATCTGTTCGAGGCTGACCTTGAGAAGAAGGAAATGGGACCTGTTTACTGGGATGGTGCCACTTATGAAATCAGAAGAGGTACATGGTTCACCGATGAAGGCCATCCAGTCTCTGAAGAACTAGCTGCTGAATTGGAACGTGGGTTCCTGAAATTGAAGCCATATGCTAAGAATGAAGATGGCAAGACCAATGCTGGTTCTTCAACTGAAGATGTTTACAGACTGGAAGGCTTCAAAGAGGGTAAAATGGTTGTTTATGGTCAAGAACAGATCGCATATATCTTTGATGAACTATACGGTGGTGAATTGCAATTGTCATTGATGAAGAAAGTCGTCTCTGGTCCAACACCTGGTGCCACGCGTGTCACTCGTGGGTTCAAACATAAAGTCAACCAGTCCAAGGAGGCCAAGAACGAGTCTGGCTTATCAAGCATGTTTGAATTGGAACTGTCACAGATGTTTAAAGAGAAGAGTTCAGCCAATTCAAAGAAGAACGACGATGAACAGACCAAGAGGGCCATGGAGTATGAAATTGCTGAAGATTATAACGAGTATGACGTCAAACAACCACATCCAACTGGTGAGAGAAAAGTCGACCATTTGATCTTTTGTATCCATGGGATTGGTCAAATGCTGGGGACAAAGTTCCAAGGTGTCAATTTTGTACATACTGTCAACATCTTAAGATCCAACTTGAAGAAAGTCTACTCTGAGAACAAAGACTTACAAAAATTGTTGAATGAGGATCCAAACTGTCGTATCCAGGTGCTACCTATCACATGGCGTCACAATGTTGATTTTCAAACTGAGAGGGCCGCATTGGAGAAGAACAGTGACGGTAAACAGAGACTTCCATCATTGATCGATATCACCGTTGATGAGATGAAACCATTGAGAAACTTGCTGGGTTCAGTGGTGCTGGATGTGTTGTTATACTATGAACCAAGATATTTGAATCAAATTTTGGATGAGGTTGTTCAACAGGCTAATTCCATGTATGCTATCTTCAAAGAACGCAATCCAGATTTCAACGGTAAAGTGAGTTTCATTGGTCATTCGCTAGGTTCTGCTATTGGGTTTGATATCTTATCCTTACAACCAGAGACTCTGAACCCAGAACCAAAAGATTCTAAACATTTGTCATTCGAGGTGAACAACTATTTTGCCATTGGTTCTCCAATTGGTGTTTTCAACTTATTGAAACGCAAGAATGTCGGTTCTAGAGAGTTGAACGCCCATGAATCTGCGGATTATGTGTCAAGACCAAGAGTTCAAAACTTGTACAATATCTTCCATCCTTGTGATCCAGTTGGTTACAGAATTGAACCATTGATCTCCCCTGAATTTAAAGAATTCCAACCAGAATCTGTGCCTTTCCTAATTGAAGATTTCAATAAGCAACTGTCCAGCTTTGCCACATTCCATAACAACTTGTTAGAAAACGCTACTGAAACATGGACTAATTGGACAAAGAGTGTCACATCAAATGTCGCTGGTGGGACTGTGAATTTATCCAAGTTATTAAGAGTCGCCTCCAAGGATGACAAGGCCGAGTTGAAAGAACTGACTAAAGAATCTTCAGATGTTCAAACTGATAACAAACAGACTAAACCGAATACTAAGGTTCTAACACAAGAACAGCTGGAGAAATTATCAACTTTGAACTACAATGGTAGAGTTGATTATGCCCTACAACAAGGTTATCTGGACTTGAATATCGTTTCTTCAATCAGTGCACATGTCAGTTATTTCGAAGATGAGAACACAGCCGCCTTCATCTTGAAAGAGACACTAACAAATCATGAGACCGTGAAACAAAAGAAAGTCCGTATCCTACCTGAATTCGTTGCAGAATCTGCAAAGAAGGAATCTAAATAGAACCTGTACATTATGAAGATTATAAACATTCGAAACCTATAACAAATCATCCAAGGATTGTTGTGAATCCTCTTTGATCAACTGTAGCATACCTTCTGGCAAGATTGGCTTACCCTCAGAGTCCAATACATAACGGAAAGGCATTTCAGTGGCCTCGTTCTTGTTGAATCTGAATTCTGGATAGTCGATGAATTTGATATCTTCAAATTTGGTCTTTTGAGCAACAATGATTTGTGTAGTTCTAATAGCGGTATCAGTGGTCATTTGTTTGTTACCTAGTCTCTTACCGACGAAACCATACTTCTTTCTCAATTCACCTGTTCTATCACGAGGTGGGTGATCACCAAGGATACCACCAAAGACGAAGTAATCAAACTTATCAGCATCTTCAGGGACTAAATCAGTTTCTGCAGATGGATCTAGCAAACACACACATTCCTTGACAACAGGAAGTTCAGCAGTACCAATCTCGGTGACCTCCTTAGTGGTCCATTGCAGACCTAGGTCTCTCAGTCTTTGTGGGATGTCTTGTTCAGTGGTGCCAGCTGGTAATGATGTCAAGATCAGGTTCTCTTTGCCCAGGTCTCTGATAATTTGACTGTATTCTAGGATGACCCATTCGGTGAAGCCCGCTTCCATGTGTTCAATGACGTACTTCATGTTGTGTTTATGTGTGGTTGAATGTGTGGTTAGTGTGTGGTTTGGAGAGAAGTTATGGTTGTGATGAGCTTCGGTTGAAATTTTTTTGTCGGGCTCGGTGATATCATCAGTGACATAATTACGGAGTGAGGTTAAGACATGAAGCGGATATTTCACCATGGCGAAGTACTCTATCCATGCGAAAATTAGGTGGTACAATGTGTGGGAGAAGAGCTATCTAAATAGCTACGCAACAAATAAAATCATACCATAGTCATACTTTTTTATGTTTGAATATTCTCTGAACAGTCAATGTCAAATTCTCTATTTCTTTTCTTCGTTATCTTTTAAGAAGGAGCTGGTGTTATGTTAGTACGATCTCGCTGTCTCTGGGTAGTTGATACCCTCACGGTTTGAAATACTCACTCTAATAGCTTTTCAACGTCCAAATCATCTTCTTTGGCAGCTGGAGCAGCAACAGGTTCTGGGGCTTTAGTTGGGGCAGCTTCGCTCTTTGGTAAGTATGATGGGATGACAGCACTACCGACAGCAGCGGTCAAAGTGGCAATTGAGATCTATAAAGAGTTAGTACTGCACGTCTTTGGGATTCCAAGGGTTCTTGGTAATATTTATGATCCACAGCATATATATGTCTCCCAATTGTACCCTGGAAATCACAGAAAATCACCAGTTGACGGTACATACCCAGTGAGAGGCAACTTGTTTACCGAAGATAGTGTAAGTGGCAACCATTATGCTAGTGGTAGGGTTAATTGAACAGCTATAAATGTGTCTCTCCGCTACATTTCACCCGTTTAATTCAACACAACAATTTCGATCGGTTCGCGGAAAGGGGAGTTTCCTATTTCCGTAATGTCCTAAAACAGAAGTGGTTCTGAGCCCTGGAAAACATGGAGATTGTGGTGCCTACCTATCGCCTATTTGAACAATAGGGAGAATTCTCTTTGGACAATAGAAGTTTTCCCTCCCGTTAGAAGGAACGGCAATTGCTAAGAGATGGCACAGACACAAACTGTTACTAGTACTATCAAGAGACAGCTCAGACTTCAGCAGGAAGGAGGCTGCACCTCCAACAGGCTCGACCAACGAGCTCGTCAACGTTGTGAAGGCATTCCTTGTTCCAGACCTCTCCACAGTGGCAACAGAGATCCTCACTCCAGAGGACAAAGTGAACTTACCAGCTCTTGCTTTGGGCTCTATTACAAAGATCAGTAAAGGTTCAATCATCAAATTCGACCCATCGACCCAGCTACCACTTCTCAGACCAGCTTTCGCTATTGGCCTTCGCACCCCGTTGTCTTACACTATCTACACCAATGATCCAGCCTTCCACCAGTATCTTACTCTTTCTGCCCCATACAGAAACAGGATCCTAGCCGCCATGAGCCTAATCCATCCACATGGTATGCAAGTGAAAGACTGGGTGGTTCATACTATGTTCAGTGACATTCTACGTGGTTGGTTAGATGAATCACGTATGACCCAGGTTATGTTCACAGTGTCACTTCGCCTTGAAAATCTAACTAGCGCTCTTGGTGTTACAAAGGGGTCTGTCTTTGATCAGATTAAGACTGCTGTTAGCACTCTACAGGTCTTTGGTGATGAAGGCCTCGCCAATCTTCAAGATGTGAAGGCTTCTTTGAAGAGTGCAACTTTACAAAAGAAGGAAGCCACTGATAAGTTGATCAAGAAAGATACCGATGTTGCCTTCAATACCTCTAAAGGGTTGCTATACTTATTAGTCTTCTTTGCTCTTTACAAGCTCCTATGGGGTTGATTCAGCATTACGAAGCCTCTACACAAGACAACCAATTAATGATATCGCTATGTTTACGAATTGCATGAAGTTACAAACCACATTATATCAATTTGCTGCAATATTATATATTGAGACCACTGAGATCCATGACGTACATTCTCTTTGATCAACAGAGTAGTTGAATCTCTTTGGCACTCTCTAAGGGCTTCATTGTTCGGCTGCATAGTGCTTCCCCGACCATTTTTTGACACATAACATTGGATCAAGCCCCTTATAAATTTCAGTTTACTTAATCCCAAACTGCGTTGTAACTTCTCTTTCACTCCCAGCCATCAATGTCACTTGTCCAGACTGTTCTAGAAGATCTACACCAGCAGAACCCAGTGAGCCAGCTTGCCAACGCCGCTCCAGACCAGGAGAACTTCCTCTCTCACATCAAGGTGATCCGGGTGAAGTCACTAAAAGAGGTGGCGCTCTACCATCCTGACCTCTCCACTAGGGCGCTTGAGCCTGGATCCACTGGTGTGCTCTCAAATGGTGCCACGTATCTTGTCTTGAATCCTTCTGGTCATGTGTTGCCTTTCAGCTCCAGCTTCGTTATTGGTGTCAGCATCAAGGGTAAATACCAGATCTTCACCAACCACAAGATCTTTGAGCAGTTATACCGTTCCCAGTTCAGAAACTTGATCTTGAGATGCTTTAGTGAGTCCCGTTTTGGTACTGCTGTGGCCATCTCTCCCTGGTTGATGCATGCTGTGCTCTTCAGAATCATCCATTCCAAGTTGAAAGAAGAGCGCAAGACCTGGATCGGCAGTGTCCTTGTGGAGGTTGAACACGTCTATCTTTCCATGTTCTTTGTGCACTGGAGCTCTGTGTATGACCAATTGAACACTGCCTCTGACGGTTTGAAAGACATTGGGATGCCAATGGTGCAGGCCACCGCCAGGGCTACGGACAAGCGTAAGGAAGTGAGCAGATTTGTCGTTTCTTTGAAGTCTGAGATCAAAGAAGATGTCCAGAACACCAAGCAGTCCTTCGCGGTCTATGGCTCAATGCTATTAATCATCTACACTTTCTTCACCGTGTTCTTCTTCTGAGTTTAAGCTACAGCTTCTGTTGATGTTTGTCACTTGCATTTCCTAATCCAGTAGTTGCGGAATCCGGTATGGTTGCGAGCCACCGAAAAAAAGTCCGACTGACGAACTTTCTGGAAAATCCACTGAGAAAAGTTCATAAAGCGTGGGTTTTGACCGTTTTCTACTTCTCCAGACTACCACGTAAACATCAGCAACAATGGTGAGTACTCTTCTTCTGATGAGGATATAACAGATCACAGCCACTAACACCACATACAGTCCGCCGTTCTAAAATCTGCCTCTTCAATCGTCCCATTATTAGACAGAATCTTGGTCCAAAGAATCAAAGCCGAAGCTAAGACCGCTTCAGGTATCCTACTACCAGAAAAGAACGTTGAAAAGCTAAACCAAGCCAAGGTTCTAGCTGTTGGTCCAGGTTTCACCGACGTCAACGGTAACAAAGTCACCCCAAATGTTTCTGTTGGTGAAACTGTCTTGATCCCATCTTTCGGTGGTAACCCAATCAAAGTTGGCGAAGATGAAGTCATCTTATTCAGAGACTCTGAAATCTTAGCCAAGATCCAACAAGAATAAGTCAGTTCCTCATAGCTACAGTTGTTGTTGCTTGTACATAAATAATCATTAATTATAGTATTTCCTCATTGTTTTAGATGTGTCTTTGCTTCTCGTAGGTAGTTATCCACACTAAACCTCTTCAGATAGTCCAAAGCGACGTCTTCATCGTTGGCTCTGAATATACTCCATTTCTTGAAATGGAACTGTTTCAATTGGCCTTCCCACAGTATTTCACACTTGTTCCCGGTCAGGTCGATCTCTTCCTCGTTAACTGTAGTGCTTTCGTCCCATTTGATTCTGTTTGTCATCAACTTCTTGTAAAACTTGATGTTCTTTTCTGTACCTTCAACGATAACCAACACAAAATCTTCACTCACATACAACACTGTACCAACTAGCTTCAACTGGTCAGCATTCTTGTCCACTTTGAACTTATGACTTGGATGTTTCAACTTTCGCACAAGGAACACAGCAGTGTAATAACCCTTTTGTAAATCTTTCTCCAATTTTTCATCTTCCTTTTCATGTCGTTGTTCCTTGGTCAACTTTCTGGCTTCATTGTCTTCATAATGCTTTCTTTCACGTTCTTCAACTTCCTTCCTCACTCTTTGCTCTAAAGCCGTTGGATCCTTGATGGCCTCATTGGTCAAGGCTGCCATCATGTTACTCAGCTTCACTTTTGGCTTTGGAGCTTCTTCTAACCCCAGTTTGATCTTGTCCTGGAGATCCTTATACTTCTCAGCTCTATTATTTCTTCTTATCCTCTTCATCTCCTTCTTTGTCAAGAACAACGGTTTTGGTGGTGGCAAATGACGTTCCCATGGTGCCATGATGGGCACTGGATGCTGGATGTAAACAGAAATGGCGTCTTCATTAATCTTCGAGTAGTCTCCATTTTTAATCAATGGATCATCCCACCATTCAACCACTGGTGGGTTATGCAGTTTGTAACGATCTTCCCCAAGGGTGGCGTCTGCTTCTAGACCAGCCTTCTTTTTCTGAGTTTCAATCTTGGTCTTCAAAGCAGCTAATCTCTCTTGTTTTCTGATCTCTTCAGCTTCCTTTATGTACTTCCCCTTCTCATTGAACTTCAGCTCTCTATGTGGACGTGACTCTGTAATCTCGCTCAAATAAGGATTCACTGCATACCCACGCTTATTGGCTTTCATCAAGTTTGGATTCGGCTCATTGACAGGTATACTGGATGATGGTTTACCTGATAACAAAGGATGTAATTCAACATTTAAACCTTTAGCCTCGACAGCCTTAGTCGCCACAGAAGGAATCTTCGTCTTAGCGGCAGCGATTCTTTCCTTGATGGATGCGGTTGCAGTCTTTTTCGTCTCTTGTTCTGTGTTTGGAGCAGATGCTTCCTTCTTCGCCTTTAGTTGGGCAATCCTTTCACGAGCTCGCCTTATCTTCTCTTGTCTTTCCTCGTCGTCTATCTTCGGTCTCTTATCACCTCCAGTACTGGGTGAGTCGCTGTAGGGACGCTTCTCGGACATCTGTGGAGTGTTTGTTGTGTGTTACTGGCTATTTAGTTTATGTCAAGTTGAACTTTTTTTCTTCGGCTCGGATAAATGTGTACTCGACCATGAACATCAACTTATATGGGTACAGAACGTGAAACTGGTCCATACGGAGTAAAACCAGCAGTGAGTGTCTGCTACAACGTTTTCATATATACATAAAACATAACATAATAAACAATAGACTAATATACAACAAAAACAAACCTAAGCAATACCAAAACCTTCATGACCTTCGGTGATTGCCAGTAATAAAGAACCTCTCAATGTCTCATAAGAATCGTAAGCAGGCAAGTCAATCTGGTTGAAACAGGTGTGTGAGGATGGAAGACGATCAGTTGAGCCAAAATCTTTGTGAATGCTGAATTTATTGGAACCATTGGAACCAGATAACTCCTTGAAACCATTCAATGGAACTTTACTTGTACCTGTGGCAAATTGTAGCAGCTTAGCACGTTCTTCAGTGTCGAAGGAACGAACAGCTCTCCAGAAATATTGAACTTCCTTGGAGGAGGAGCTGTAGTTGACATAAACAGTGTTGTTCTTCCAGTCATCAACATCAATGTCTGGCAAACCAGAGATCAACAACTCCAATTCTTGTTCATCAAAGATGGAGATCAATTCCTTTGGAATGATTTCATGGAACCCTTGTAAGAAGTTATCAACTTGTTCCTTCACGGATGTTTGTAATCTGTATTCAACAACTAGACGGACATACTCATGTTTGTTCTCTTCGGTAACTGAAATTTCACGACCATTTGGAACCAAGTCAATAGTTTTGACTTCACCATAATCATCAGTCTCAACAGAGAAAGTTTCAATGATGATATCTGTGATGTCATTCTCTAGCATCCACATCAAAGACTTGTAGTATTCAAGATCAATAGTTTCAAGATCTTTCAATGACACAGCACGACCCAAAATGGACTTGTAAACATCTCTGGTGAAATGACAATCTAAGAAGCAGTTGTCATAAATTGCTTTACCAATGACTCTCCCAATGAACTTGAAGAATGATAAATGTTCTGGGTTGACCCAAGATGTACGGTTAGGATGGAATGTGGTCTTATCAGATGTAACAGGTAGGAACAAGGCATAATCTGGATTGAACATTTGACGGGACAACACTTGATACCATTCTCTTGTAACACCACCAGCATCAACACCATCTTCACCTTTAAAGTTGATTTCCAACTTAGAGTTACGGAATTCATCCTTTGACTTGAAGAATAGAGCACGATAAGAGTCCAAGAAGACCTGATCACGACGGACTGAAACCTGCAAACTTGGCTTTTCATCCTCCTTGACATGTAACTTTCTGTCGAAGTAGTTCTTCTTGTTATCAAACTCCAAGACCCTTGGGTTTCTCACCAACATACCAAATGGACCACTCATCAATTTTGGATTAGATCTAACCATTTGATTCAAAATCTTCTTGTGTGTGTCTGTGAAACTGAAGAATAAACTTTCAATTGGTTCATTGGCAAAGTCACACTTCTTGTTTTCATACTTCAACACGTCTCTGGCTTGTAACTCCTTCACCTTGCTGTGTTTACAAACAACCATCAAAGCTTCAATAACATACAACAACGCAGTGGCAATGTGTGTGATACTCTTGTTTTCTTCAAAGAACTCTAATGCTTCACTCAATGAACCCCATAGATTACCCAATTTCAAACTGTTGTAAATATCAGTCAACTCTTTATTGTCAGTCTTCTCGGAGTTCCCATCTTCAGGCTTTTCACCAAACAGATAATCCAATGCAGTTAAAACCCTTAGCAACTTGGATTGGTCTGAGCTAGATGATGTGAATTTCACCATGATTTCTGAGTCAAAGTCCTTAGCATTGGTATTCTGAGATAGCTCAGTCGTCAATTTCGTTAGATCTGTTGCCAAAGATTCACTCAACTGTTTAGCGTACTTTGATAACTCCAATGAGAACACCTTACCACCTGGGTTAACAACCAATAGATTCTGCATAGCACTCAGTGTTTGTTGGAAAGTTCTACTGGAGCAATCATCAGATACCAAGATTGTGACAACATTTCTCAAGCTAGTATTCAACACAGATGGCAATTCGGCAATCTTCTTCTTGGTAGTATCATTCTTAGCAGACTCCTGAGCTTTCTTCATTGCATTCAATGGACGTGTAGTAATTTGAATTATTCTCGATAATAAGTCCATAAGAACAGATTTTTCTTTCAGTAGGCCACGATTTAACAATGATAACAGCGTGTTCAATGGATACTTTGATGCTTTCACCAGTAGTGGCTTCTTAGCTGATGAGCCTTTCTTACCAAACAGCAATGGTTCATGCTCAGTCAGGAAGTAATATCTCAACTGAGGATCTGATTCCAGCAAGAACTGAAGAGCTTCAAGAACTTGACTAGCAACAATGAATGGAGTAGCACGATGTGGGAAATGATTACCAGATTGATGAGACTTTAGCACACCTGATGCTGCCGTTGGTGTTCTTGGGGTTGAGACCTTCTCTGTTCCCTTGGCAACGCCTGAGATTTTGGAAGTTGAAGTGGAAGAAATCTGATGAAACGTTTTTTCCAAGCTATCTTGGTCACTTATACCATACTGTAAAATGGCCATTAGATATCCCAACACCTCAGCTCTGGTTTGTCTGTTGATTGAAATTTGAGATAGCAATTGGTATAATGATCTTCTTCCATTGAATGACTGAGGAACGAAGACAAATCTAATCAAAGCTGAAACACCAAATTTATCCACCAAAGGAGTGAAAAAAACCTTCTGTTTTTCATTCTTCTTTGTTTCTTCTGGGTTACCTTCAGCTAATGGTGCTTCAGCCTGCTGAGCCTGGACAGCGTTGGTAATGGCAGAAAGTCTTGAGCTGATAGCCTCTTGATGAAGAATTTCTTCTCTGATCCCATCTGGTAGAGCGTTCAGGAAGTCAGGGTCAATCTCTCTAGTGTTGTCGCCACTTTGTGAAGCTTGTGCACGACGCTCGCGAATGTGTTCAGTAAACACTTCTTCTCTCATGTAATCAGGCAAAGCAGCGAAGAACTCAGGGTCAATATCAGTACCTGAAATGTCAACCTCTCTGTCACCAATCATAACCATGATTGGATCTCTGTTGCTACCGGCGACTTCACCACTTTCAGCAGCTTCATCGTTACCAGCTTCATCTTGGTGTAGTTCACGTTCTTCCTGGCGCTTTCTTTCTTCTTCCTCGGCACGTGCTTTCTCTTCAGCTTCTTTCTGTCTCTTAGCTTCTTCAGCTTCAGCTTCTTTTCTCAAGTGGATTTCTTTGCTTGGTTCAAATAATTCATTGATGATACGATGCAACACCCTCAAGTAGTCAATCTGTTTGTTATAAAGACCAGCAAAACTGTCAAACCATCTTTCTTTTGTGCTTTTTGATGTAAACTCATGTTGTAGGCGCCCGTCAAATGGAAATACGTGACGATGTGGCTGAAGTAATCCATTTAAACGACGTAGTGCAGAGTCAACTTCAAAAGGTGTTATTCTAGAGTTTCTTTGTTCGGCAAAGTTCAACAACAATCTTCTGTTTGAAGTACTCTCGAAGCGATTAAAGGCTGAACGAGCATTGTGGTAGCTTCTATTAACGGAGCGGCCACCCAAAGCACCTTGAAGTTCATCAATCATAGAATGGTCATCTTCTGAGTCATCTTCGTCTTCATCTTCGTCATCATCACCACCATCTACGTCATGGTCTGTCTGGAAGCCATCATCCATAGCATCCAATCCTGATAAGTCAACACTGACAACACCTGGTGTTCTAATTGGAGCACGATCTTCCTGATTTGCCAGACTCTGAACGAAGTCTTCAATCTCTGAGTCAGGATGGTCAATTTCATCCCAGTCACGTTGACCCTCATAATCAGACTCGTAATCATCAGCTTCACCTGGTTCATTGATTTCAACTTCATAATCAGAAGCACCGCTTCCAATCTCCTCTAACTCATCGATATCGCCTGTCAAGTCATAATCAGATGGAATATCTTCTTCATCAACAACCATACCATCTGGGTCAAGACCATAATCAATGTAATTGTCTGAGTCTGAGTTGCTTTCTTCGGATTCGGATTGAGAGTCTGAACCATCTTCACTATCTTCATCCTCGTCATCATCAATAACTTCACCCTCATCACTCCCAATAAGCGCACTATCATCAGACTCGCCATTATCACTGTAAACAATTTCAAGTGAACCACCGTGCAGTTCATCCTCGTCATCGTCTTCATCATCCTCATCCTCTTCGTCATCTTCATGGTCACCGTAACCAATGTCTTCGTCCGAGTACTCTTCTTCAGTATCTATCTCAGCAACATCATACATACCCAAGGTCGAGTTCTGGAACAGATCCGGTGTTTCTTCTCGGTCGTCATTCTCATCTTCCTCAACTTCTTCTTCATCTAGAGTGTTTGGAGGTTGAGATTCACGGAATAGATCTTGACGGTGTGCTTTGATGTTTCCTAGTGAATTCAAGACATTGACAATTGATTCTAGACTGAAGAAGTATTCTGGGTAGTTCAAATCAACATCAGCAAGAATTTGGCAGAAGGTTTCAGAAAGGCCTGAGTCCAAGATGATCTTAGCCATGTGATAGTTATCATATTGAATGACACTATTTTCAACCAGCTTTTCTTTAGAAACAATCAGTAACATTGTGACAAGTTGGGTCAAAGAAACCAACTTTCTGTAGCGAACTTCTAATTGAGGAGTTGTGTTATTGATATCTTTCAAGATCTTGTGAGCTGAGTCAATAGTAAACTTTCTAATGAATGTTAGATCAGGATCGACTCTCTTTGGATCAACAGTCAAATCTTTGGATTCCAGAGTTGCAACAAATGCCTGAATGGTCTTAGCAGCTTGTTTACCAACGGCCTCTCTTCTGACTTTGTGCGAGTGTTCAGTCAAAGGTTTAGCAGCAGGACCCAGCAAAAATTGATGAAGAATAAAGTTCAATGACGTTGATCTAGGTTTCACTGGCTCATCAACTAGGGATTGGAATAACTGCTTCTTCGAGAAGGTCAAGAATTCTAACTTGGACTGCTTGTATGACGACAACAGTTCTGTTAGCAATTTCAATAAGAAGATAATGTGAGCACAGTTCTTGTTCTTGAGAACATCAACCTTGTCTGGTCTAGGAATCTCTGAATCCTTGTTTTCCTTTTCTTTCTTCTTTTTCTCTTCTGAAGTAAGTTCTGGGTCATCAAACCAATTCTGTTTTGACACAGACATCAACTCTGTCAGGATGACATGAACAATACCAGTCTTATTTGTCAATGCGCCAGTTTCGGATTGTTGACCAGAGGTATCAGTCTTGACTTGTTTCTCATTGGAGTCAGCATCAGCCATCAGAACGTCTTTGTCAGTAGATTCGTTGAAGACAGTGGACAAGCTTCTTAGAGGATCAGTAAACTCATTAAATCTAGCACGTTTGACAAATTCCTCAACAAACAGATCAGGAGCTCTCATGAGCACTGGGTACATTTCTTTCAATATCACGACAAGGTCTTTTGGTCTTGACTTGGAACCATCTCTCTTGGAAGTGAATAGTCTTTCAATCTCTCTCACAACAGTTTCTTGAAGAATTGATGTAGTCTCAAAGCATCTTCTGGACAAACAAGCAAACGAATTTTGAAATTGAATAACACTGACTTCTGACTCAGGATCAACCTTTGAAATGAGGCCCACGATTTGAGAAATGATACCACTCTTCACCACCTTTTCAGCATACAGTGGATCTGAGGCATACACCAACAGCAACCTTGTAAGAGCATACGCACTTAATGGGTTGGTCAACTTTTGGACAGTGATCAAAGTTTCAAACAACGTATCATAGAGAGCATCATTGATGTGCAGCACAACAGGAACAGTCTTAACTGGTAGAGTGACAGTAGGCACTTTCAACTCTTGAACAGAAGGCAGACGATGGGCAGCAATGATCTTTTCAAGACCCAACAAAGCATGAGAAAACCAATCGGTATTGACGTGTTCAGCCTTCAATGATTCAATTACACCACTAGCGAAACTTTCCAGACTAGCATGGCAACCATAGAACACTGTGTCATGGGAAACCAATCTTCTGAAAATACTCAACAGAGCTCTCAAGCTAGGAGAATCATCAGCAGTGAACTCAAAGGAGTAAATGAATTCCAAAATTCTCTGAAGAATATCTTCCTCAAAGGTGGAGATGTTGAACTTACCACCAGACAGAAATGATGACAACAAGAAGTCAGAAACCGACTTAGCAGTTGATGGATGAGTCTGAGCAAGCAAGAAGATCTGATCTAAGATGAATTCCGACTTGGTATGACGAAGGTCTTCTAATGAGGTCAATGTATGGAACGTACCAAACTGAGGTGGCACCAATTGTTGAATTGGTATCTCATACTTCTCAGACTTTGCAGCCTCGTAGACAAGGGCCCATTTTTCTGTTGAGTCAAAACCTTCAGGGGATGAATCTGAGTTCACGATGCTTAAATCACCACCAGATTTCAATAGAACCTTGTGAGCTTCATCATAAGTCAAACCTAGCTTAACCAGATAGTCAATTCTGTTGCGTGAAACGTTAGCCTGTTTCCAGCTTAGCTTGAACAAAGCACCATCAGATTGATTCAAAGCCCTCTCGCCACCAACAGAAAAGATGTTCTTGGCTAAAGTGACAAGTTCAGAAACCACTTGATCTGGTAAAGTAGCATTCTCATCAAACGAACCAAACCCGTCTTCATCAAAGATAGAACACAAAGCTGAAAACCCAAGAATTCTAGATTGGACAACGAAGGAAGCACTCAAATTGTTACTTTGAATGTTTGATGAGCCATCGAATTCACCTTCATAGAACAATGGACTATGAGGAACGTTCACTAGCTGTTCATAGACATTTGTTTTGTTGAAGAACACCAAGATGTTGAGCACAATACTGATAACAAGTTCCTCGGTTTGTTCCATAACATAAGAACGTGGTTTGATGTCCTTGACCTTCTTGTTGTCTTGACTGACCAACTTGTTCCAGAAATGACATAGAATCTCATGTTCTTTCAAGAAACCACCCTTTTGCATGTAGAGGATAGCTGCAATAGTAAGGATCTTGTCAGTAGTGGTATCAGTGATACAGTATTGGATGGTGTGAATCATTACTAGTAGGTACTCAGGCAAATCCTTGATACTGTCATCCAAGTAATCAACCAGTAGGTCTGTGATAGTTTCACCGATTAGAACAGTGGAGCCTCGATAGGAATCAATGGTGAATTCTTGTCTTGTGGTGGTCGGCAAGGACATCAAGGTGTGGAAGATAATTGAGATAGATGAATGGAGACGTTGCAGCGTGAAGCGAACTTGAACACTGTTCTTGAACTTGGCTGAGGTCTTTTCATGTTTGTTATCTTCTGGTACTTCTTTGGCAACAATTCTCATTGGTGGAAACCCATCTTCAAATTGATTGACAACAGTTTCATCAGCAGCATCAACTGGAATAGTGGACTTCAAAGTATACTCTTCGTAGGCGACACGTTTCAATAGCGCACCAAGATCTTTCAATAACTGAATACCTTTGTCAGTGGAGAACTGTTGGGCAAGTTGTTCAACACGAGCAGCAGATAAAGAAGTTGGGTTGCAGTAAACATCAGTGAAAGTGAATAACAAGTTACTAACACCAATCAAGTCATTAAGTAGGTCATTAGAATCTGTACCATCTAGCTCATTTCTTTGGAAGACAGAGATATCATCTCTTGATGAGGCAAAGTTTCGGATAGCAGCAACCCTGATAGAGGCTTCGTCAACAATATGAGAACCAACGTAACCTCTTCTCTCATCATCAAAGAACTTCAAAATACCATTTAATGGGTACATGCAGTTTGAGTAGACGTAATCAAATGGAGATTTGTCAAGACAGATCAATGATAGCCAATCTTTGTAAGGGATCTTATCCATCAACTCAGTCCAAGAGTTGCTTAACATGACAAGGTTACCCAGAACAACAGATGCATTCTCAAGAATGTAGGCTTCATCAATAGACTCCCATGTGTCAAGTTGTTTAGAGCCTTCTTCATTGTCTATGATTTCTTCATCTCGACTGTGATAGAATTCACCCTTAGAGGACTTGTAAATCTGAGGTCTTGGAAGGTTAGCTGTACCAATTTTAGCCAGTCTTTCAACCAAAGAAACAACTTCTTTCATTAAGATAGGCTTCAAGACAGGGTAGTGTCTAGCAAGTTCTTCTAAAGAGCCACCCAAAGCATCAGACACATCATCATTCACAAGAACCTTAGCATAAGCATTGTTGTCAAAGATCTTGAAAAGCTTTGGAATCAATTCATTCTTGACAACCTTATCCAAACCTTCAGTATTCAAAGCAATGGCACCAATACAATTAGGCAACGCAGATAGTAGGTCAGAAGATTCACCGTAAAAGGCTTCAAAGTTCTCAATAATGTAGTCAATAGTACCAGAATCTTTCAAGATAGAGTATGCAGTAGGTTCGTTGTTGATGATTGCAGTAACGATGTTGATTGCCAGAGTCAATAGTGTGAAACCAAAGGTCTTGACATTTTCAAGAATCTTGTTGATGGATAGTAGAATTGGAGAATCAAATAGGTTTCTGATGTTATCACCACTTTCTTTCTGGATCAAATGTTGGACAAACTTCAACAAAGACCGTATGTAGTTAGCTTGCTTGAAACTGATGGTATAATGGACAATGGTCAACTTAGGTGGGCCACCAGCGTAACCTGGGTTCTCAAATGCAAATGATAGTTCATCACCGACAGCTTTAATTAGAGCATCAAAGCCGCCGTTGTCTTTGAAAGATGTGACATTGTCGTGGATGTTGGAAGTAACTGAGTCAAGAAGGGCAACAGCGCCAGACAACGTCTTCTTGTTATCACTTCTCAAAGACAAGAATTCTGTCAATTGTTGGATCAGACCAGCCGAAACCAAAATGGCTGACAAACTCTTAGTATCAGCTAAGTTTGAGATAACATTGAAGAAGTAAACGCAGAAGTCTTCATCAAGTTTTGAATCATTCTCTTTCATCATTTTGAAGATAGATCTCAAATTCTGGAATAACAACCCATGTGAAACACTACCACCCAAACCTCTAACCATTTCAGATGACCAAGTCTTCATAGACGAAATGCAATCCAGTGCTTTGATAGCTGATAGTCTAACCTCATCTGGAACTGAGTTATGTAGATTTGTTAAATCAATCAATGCACTCAACAGTGTTGGATCAGCTTCAAAGATTCTAGCAGTCACCTCAAATTCACCGTGGACAGAAACCAAGATAGAGATGGCTAAACTCTTGATAACAACCAAATCTTGTCTCAGCTTGATGTTTTCAAAGGAGTTGGAGTTGAAAGCTTTAGCCATTAGAGCCTTTAAACTGAATCGTAGCCAAGACTTGCTAGGAAGCTTCTCGCTACCTTTGTCAAATATCTGTTGCAGTGTAAGTTTGCGAACATCTTCAGCAGGGACGAACAAGCGAGCAGATTTCGAACCTTTTGGTTCTTGTTGGTGTTGACGTTCAAGTCTTTGTTCAACTTCATTTCTTCTTTTCTTGGATGGTGATGGAGTGGGCTGTTGGCTTCTCACTCTGTTGATAGATGGAGAGTCAAAGTCTTGTGGGGTATTAGATTTCTGTGATGGGTCAACTTGTGGATAATAGATGTACTCTAGTTGTTTCCACTTCTCTGGAGATTGTGAATTGTCTTTAATGAAGTCAATCAATGAGTAGCTATCAGATGTCCCAACATTTGAGGTCAAAGTGGAGGCAGGTAAGAATAATGCAAATGGGTAGATTCTGTCTGACACTTTTCTGTTGGATAGAATAGTCTTCTTAGTTGCTTTGATGGAGAATCTTTTCCCAAGAACAACAAAACACTTCAGAACACCTTTGATGACTGGAACAGTTGGAGAATTCAAAAGATCAAACAATCTGTGAGAACTGGCATAAACTGATTTCATGGTACAGTTTTCTAGCAACATGTGGGTAAAGTCAAGGATAGCAACCACAAGTTTGACATCATCGGATTCAATCTCAATAGGTTTGGCGTAGTCTTCAGAAAGATTGTACTTCTTGGTAATTGATTCTAGAATATCATCAAACTTATTCAAAACCGAAACCCAATTGAACAGAGTGCCTTTAGATGTTTCCCATTTCAAGTTGGATCCCAACAAAGAGGGAAGGTCTTCGATGGATGATTCATTGATGGCCGTCACAAGGTCCTTCAAGGATGCCGAGACATCATCCAGCTGCTTCTCTTGTCTTTTGGTAATCTTCATTGTGATGTAATGTAGAAGGAGATAGGTAGATCAAGAAGAAATTTAGCCCAGGTAACTAACAAGAGCACCGAGCAAAACAGGCTAAGATAGACGGGAAATGAGCTTTTGAGTGTAATGTGTTTGTCCTTAGCGATCAAAGGTAGAAAGCAAACAGACCAGCTTGAGCAGAATTGGATGGCAAACACAAAATGCACACAGTAGTTAATCAAAAGAGCCGCTCCAGTTCAAAAGAGGCAGAACACGAGCAGCGAATCAGTAGAAAACAATCAGAAGCGTAGATTCAGTGGCAATGGATTCTAGTCTGAGGGTCGATCACCGAGAAACTGAGCTTTGATGTCTGTAAAGTAGTCTTAGATGGCTTTTCTGTATACTTTGGGAGCCTTTACTCAGAATATTTTTTCTAACTGGCTCTGAAATTCTCGGTTAGGGCACAGAACTATAAACTCTGCTACGGGCAAAATTAGGGTATTATGTGCAGTTTATACGTATGAAGTTCGCACTACTGTGCTTCTATGTGCTGTTTATCATCCATGTATGGTTGTAAGACTTTTGGAATGCGAATTCTGTTGGTTTGGTGGTCGTAGAAGTTTTCAATAATGGCAACAATAACACGAGGAACAGCCATTGCTGTACCGTTCAAAGTGTGCACGAACAGCTCCTTCTTCTGTGATTCATCTCTGTATTTTGTGTGCAGTCTTCTTGACTGGAAATCTGTGCAGTTTGATGCTGAGGTGACTTCACCAAATGAGCCTCTACCAGGCATCCAAGCTTCAATGTCATACTTCTTATAGGCCGGGGCACCTAGATCATTATAAGGCATATTGATCACCTTGGCACTCAGTTCTAAGCTGGAAATAAGTTCTTCTTGGAAGGCTCTTAGCTTTTCAAGTTCATCTTGGGATTGATCTGGCGTGGACCAGACAAACAACTCCACTTTGGTGAATTCATGAACACGGTAAAGACCCTTAGTGTCCCTTCCTCTGGCACCAGCTTCAGCTCTGTAACTTCTACTAATACCAACAATTCTCTTCGGTAGCTCGTTCTGTTTGAATGTCTTGTTCAAGCCTAAACCTGCCAGTGGGATCTCAGCTGTACCTGTTAAGCATAAATCGCCATTGGTCAATTGGTAGGTCTGCTCCTCGTCGTTTTGATCTCTTGGTTTGAAGCCACAAGCATTTGAGACTTCACTTCTGACAATTGAGGGAGGAATGGCCATAGTGAAACCATTCTTTCTCGCTAGTCTCAAAGCATACTGCACAAGAGCCTGCTCCAATAGGGCACCATCTCCAAGTAAATAGTACCAAGATGAGCCACTCACCGTAGATGCTGTCTTCAGGTCTAATATACCAAGCTTCTCTGCGATCTTATTGTGTTCTAGACCCTGATTTCCTTCGTATGATGTTCTTGGATTGATCTCGCTAACGATCTGTTCTTCACCGGTGACGGATGGATCGATTGCATTAGGCACGAGTTCCAGGATATTCTGCAACCTCGATTCAACTTCCTTTAGCTGAACTTGCAACTCCTTCTCTTTGTTTCTAAAATCAACCTGCTTGGCCTTCAATTTGCTGATGTCGCCCTTGTTCTTCAAAGCAGTTTTGATCTCTTTCTGGAAAGTGTTCTTCTCTCTCAATACCTGATTAACAGCAGCACTGATGGTTTTGAATGACTCATATTCGTGAGGTAGGCTTGAAATGATGTCTATGGAAGGCTGGGGAAGCTCACGCTTTTGGGCTGTTCTGATGACTTCTTCAATATTTGAGACTAGCGACTTGGTATCAAAAGCTGCCTTCTTGAGAGAAATCCTCTGTATTTCACCAGCAGTAGTGGCAAAGGCCCGAATGCTTCGACCAAGTGTTGACTTGCATACACTAAACATCACCGCCGACGATAACTTTAACCATGGAAAGTCTGGGTTGACCCAGAACGTAGTTGATCCAACTATTTTTCATCTCGGCCAGTTTAGCTTTCAAAGGACAAAATACAGGGACAGTACACCAAAGAGAAGACCATCGTGGCGGCCTCACAAATATGCGCATTGTAGACTCTACATTCGGATAGTTTTCACTTGTCTTTAATTATGTTACATTCATTACTAAAAGAAGAAACTTAGAAGTTCAATTTAGTGAAGAACCATTTGTTCTTACCAGCTTGGTATTTTTCTTCGAAAGCTTTCTTGACGACTTTCTTAGCGTTTTCTCTTTGGGATGGTTCAGATAATGATTCAGTGGATAATTCAGCTTTGAATGATTCGACATCTAGAGTGTAACGGGTTGGTAGTAAGTGGTTGTAGTTGATGACTTTGACAAATGGTTTGACCTTTGATCTCTTGGCTAATTTCTTAGCACCGATGGATTTACCAACCTTTGATGGGTATCTTTCAATACCAGCGACAATGGCGTGTGGGAATTGGTGACCCTTTGAACCTTCATCGTGTGGTTTGACGATAACGACCTTTCTACCGGCGTAACGACCTCTGACAACAACGGCTAAAAATTAAGTTAGTTTCATGAACTTCAGATGTAGATGAAAAGTGTTATCATATAGCGTGAATTGGTGTGTCTAATTTGGTTTCAATAATGACCATCATAGTCTCTGGATTTGTCTCTGGACTGATCTCAATAGTGTATAGGGTCGTCTGACATAAACACTCCGCAAGTTGTTCTCATATCGAAGTCCCAGATGATCGACAGTCATTTCAGTGATTCATAACTTAAGTGGTCTATTTCTAAAAGAAACTCTGTGGTAATCACCACGTTCACTTGTCTTAACTGGCACTTTGAAGCCCTCGATGAGCCCTCAGCCGGTGATGACCACATCCTCATGATAATTCTATGTCCGATTGTTCTCCTTCAACTCCTTAAATTTTGGCATCACGGTTACAATAACACAATGGCATGGTTCTTCAATATCTACTCACCAACTTTACCAGATTTAATGAATTTAGCCATCTTGATTTATCTGAATTAAACGACCTTTCAAGGTTACCACCTCTTTAGCACACTTATTTCTATAGTGAAAAATTACCAGGCTGCGTCGAAATTTTTCCACTGTTCCCATATGTTCGCAGGTGATGAAATTTACGCATAGGAATAATTTGGACGTTACCCTCCTCTGAAGTAATTCCCCGTTTGTTTACATTTCAGTACTGACACCATAACAAAAGCCATTTGCCACAATCAGAGCCCCGAAGCGCCCTAACACCACAAGCAAGACTTACAAAACTGCTCATCCCCCCAAAAGGCACTCTCACACTCTCACAATGCCCCCAAACACGGCCCAAGACAGATCCCCATCAAAGGAGAATGTGGACCCTAACACACCCACACGCGAAGGCCTTGAGTCTCCAGTACATGCTAAGAACGGTATGTGGGACAGTAACGACCCTATGAGAAACCCTCCGCCGCTACCATTGTCCCCACAGATGCTAAAGACCAATACACTACATCCACGCAGTACCAGTCCAACTGCTGTTGGTAAACTCCATTTCACACAGGTTGATAACTCTGAGGTTGAACACCAGTTGAAGAGACTCGCAGACGCCCATATGAGTCTAAAGGGTCTACTGTCGGGTATCGATACCTCTGTGAAACAAACGCAGATTGATCTGGATAACTTGGTTGCTAGATCTTTGAACAACAACAGTCATTTGAAAGACTTGCTACAGAACGTCAGTACTGCCAACAAAGATGCCAATCATCTTTCAGAGAAAACAGTCAACGGGTTATTGCAATCATACATCAGCCCACTACAGGAGAGACTTGTTGTTGTGGAGCAGCTCAGGGATGATCTTTCTAAGCAGTTTGACACATTGAGGGCAGCCAAGCCAAATCATGATCCGATCATCAAAGAAATCAGCACATCGAAATCAGACATCGAAAACAAATTAAAGCTTCTCTCCAAATCACATGAGGAGTTACTCCAGAAACTTAACACGGTTGCTCTATCTGCTGGTGATAACAAGGAATTGAAGGTCGAAATGAAGAAGAACAATGATAACATTACCAACTCCATTCAAGAACTGGTATCGAAAATTGAAAACGTTGGATTCTCTGGTCAGTTCCAAAAGTCAAACGATACTCTTGAGGGTATAATACAAAAGCTTGATTCTGTGAAACCATCGGATCTCTCAAAAGTTGAAGCTTCTTTGGAAGCCCTAACATCAAACTTGTCTACCACCAATGAGTCCTTATCCGTTTTGAAATCGACAATGGAATCACAATCCCCTGAAACCCAACTCGTTGATATCAAATCTGCACTAGATGAACTTTCTTCGCAGAAACCAGAGATTCCATTGGATGGAATCGCAAAAGAGCTGGACTCCAGACAAGCCAAACTCCTAGAACATCTGACAAGTTTGAAAGCCACATTATCAGCGGCGGATGACTCCAAAAGTATAGAAAAGATACATGAGGCTATCAACGAAAAGTTTGTTGTTGTGGAGTCCTTATCCAACAAAGCCAAAGATGAAGAGATTAGCCGCTTGAAGGCTGAAGTTGAAAAGAAACAACTGGAGTCACAACTGAAAGACAAGGAGATTGAAGAGTTAAAACAACGATTGTCAGAGTACTCAAAGAAGGAAGAGCTATCGAAGAACATTCTCGAAATTGTTGAGAAGAAGTCGAAGTTGGAATCCAAGCTTGAGTCTTTGAATGAAGCTTATGTCAAACGTTATGAAGAGTTCAAAACCCTTTCCAATGATCATGATACCCTGGTCTCCAAGCTATCATCTGCTAACCTAGAAAAGTTGACTTCAATAATGAGTAATGCTGCGCTATCATCCCAACAACAACCTTCAGAAAGCTACAAATCCTCACCACCTCCAAAGTCATATGTTTCTAATAGAGTGTTGAGTACTAATTCATACTTGGGAAACTCGCAGATGGGTACACCAAAAGGGATCAAACACTATGACTTGAAGCCTATTGATAATGAAGACGAAGAAGATAAAGAAAACATGGCATGATCTGAGGCTAATGGCACAGTGCTACGTATATAAGCTTAATACTAATGATATATGTCACATCTATCTA